>JAMFTS010006298.1:0-24009 GCA_028095005.1 Rhynchospora pubera | reverse complement strand
CTTAAAGTGTGTGTGGGGTCACCAAGGCGGCTAAGCAACCTCCGCATCCGGCTAAGATCGAAGCCTTCACCGATTCGCTAGTAATTCTTCAGCCGTCATTTAATTTTGGGTGAAGGAGATAAAACCCTAACAACAAAATAGAATTGCGCAAGGGGATGGGGATGGAGGCGCTGAGCTTCCTTTTTAATCAGAAGGATAGCTTGCGCAAGGGGATGGGGCGCTGAGTTTCCTTTTTCTAATTATAGTAATCAAAAGGCCGCCTGCTTAAGAAAACCTAGCGCAAGAGAAAAGCGCAAAAATGTAAGATGTGCTGGAGAGAGGAATCGAACACTCGACTTGGCTAAAATAATTCAGGCGAAAAACCGCTCCGTGGAGATGTTAACAGGTCTAATGCGAAAGGTTTAACTCTTTTATCTCAACAGTAAATCTACACTACTGATCTGATCAAATCGTAAAAATAGACGGTCTATATTGCATTGGGTAAACATTTGTTTGCTCCTTTGAGTTCAAATTTTGAGTTCAAATTTGGATAAACCTTTGGACTGGTGCTTTTATAAGTAGTAAAGATAAATCCATTCTCCATGGAAGTTCTAGTGAGCACAAAAATATTTAGCTATGAGCTGAATAATTTGGAAAATATTCTGACAACCATTTCCATCTGATGCCATCATGCCTTGTATTTATCTGGAGATTGTTAGACAATTGAAGAGTTGGCTGGATTGTAATATTAAAAAGGTCTGGCAAAGAGATGTTGAGAAGCCGATGCTAGAGTAAATTGTGGTTGGAAGGGTTTGATTGACCTTGTTGTAGAATAAATGAAGAATTGATGGCCAACAACCCCAGTATCAACCAGAAGGCTATTGATTGACCTTTCTAGTGGTCAAAATGATTAGCATATCATCAGCGTATTGCAGCGGAAAAGAAGCGGGAAAAATTGGTTGCAGGTTCTAGGCCGACGGAAGTTCCAATTGCCTCCACCATCCTCGCAAGCACAACGACAACCAAGACAGAAAGAATTAGGAAAGCAAATCGCCTTAACAGAGTCCCCACTTATGTTGAAATTAGGGCCTCACCACATTGTTAACCACCAAAGAGGAGGTTGTGGTTATCAAAGAAAGAATCCAAAAAGTGAATAGTGGTGGTAAAGCTAGTGTATCGAGCACCTGAAAGAGAAACTGCCAATTTATAGCGTCGAAAGCTTTAAATTCAACTTCAGATGATTGCCGGGTCAGAAAAAAGTTTTAAGTGGTGAACGTGAATTATTTCCCTTGCAAGGAAAATGGGGAGAGAGAGAGAGAGAGAGAGAGAGAGAGAGAAAGAGAGAGAGAGAGAGAGAGTAAAGGCATAATCCAATAAATAAACATAGAGGATTAACTGAACTATGATTGAAGGGGCCGGGACTGAACTGACATTGGCATTTTATCGAACAGTTGTAGGGTACTATACAATGTAAAAACGAAGAGGGAGAGCAGATTTCCATTTTTGCTGAGAAATGAAACTGGCGGAAGATGAGATTGGAATTGGATTGTAGCTTATATGGGAGCATCATCACTGAATATGCATTGCTCGTTTCCCGTCGTATCTTCTTCCAACTAACGGATATAAATCCGTTCTCAACGGACGGTGCAGAAAGTTCACAAAATTGTCTTCTGTTCTAACGGATATTCAGCCGTTCTCAACTGATCCCATTGCACTACAATTCCATTCTAAACGGACAAAGATCCGTTCTCAACGGATGATGCACAAAGTTTTAAAAAACTGAACCCTTTTTTATGGATTTTCATCCGTTCTTAATGGACCCCCACTGGAATCCAATTCTGTTCTAAACGGATTAGAATCCGTTCTCAGCGGAGGCTGCATAAAGTTTTAATAAACTCACTTCCGTTCTTAACGGATCCCACTAGAGTCCATTTTCGTTCTGAACGGATTGAGATCCATTATTAACAGATACTGCACTATGTTTTAAAAAACTAACTTCCGTTCTTAACTTATTTAATCCGTTCTCAACGGAAGTGCAGAAAGTTTTAAAAAGCTGATTAGATTACTTCCGTTCTCAAACGGATCCCTCTCGAATTTCACTGCATTCTAAACAGATTCAGATCCATTCTTAACGAAAGGTGCAGAAAGTTTTAATAAACTGAATTCGATGACCTCCGTTCTTGACGGATTTTCATCTGTTCTCAAATGGATTCCACTGGAGTTTTCTAACAGATTCAGAGCCGTTGACTGGAGTTTAATTCTGTTCGAAACAGATTATGTGAATTTAAATATCCTGGTCAGGAGAAGCCGGTGCTTTCAACGATTACTCACTAGGATTCAATTTTATTAGCACGTAACACTAGAACAGTGGCTGAACTCAGAACGATTGTTGATGCTTTAATAGGTAAGTGAAAATGGAATGGAATGTTGTTAGTCGGTTCAGAAAAAGTTTTTTATGCGGTGAACATGTATCATTTCCCTTGCAGAGATGAAACTCTCATGAATCTGTCGGCACTCCCTAAGAAACTTTCTTGAATGTTGCCGATAAGTGCCAGCAAATGAAGATACAGACAGCTCACAAGTACTTTGGAACACATCTTGGGAATCCAAGGTACAATTGATTTTTCCAAGACTAATGTAAACCGTTTATTAACCATATGTTTTGTCAGCAGTAAAAGGTTCAAACTGTCAAATATCTATGAAACTAATATTGGAGCGTGGCAACAGCTTTACAATTGGTATGGCTATAAAGAAAAAATTCAAACTTTCACGGCTGAGTCCTTGACCCTACATGCTATAGTGGATCAGATTGGTGCAGCAGTTACCAGAAATTATTTTTCTCCCTAATTCAGTGGCAGCAATTTTCATTTTCCTTCCCTTTAATTTCTATTTCTTTCTTTGCGCTTGACAGTCACTGTCTACCTCGTCAAAAAAAAAAAGTCTTTTCGAAGGGCAAAACAACAAAATTTCATGCTTTCACTCCTCCCTTCATCTGCTTTTCCCCAAATAAAGCATGAACTTTAGTTCTCAGATAGACTGTTGATGCTAAATTAAGCCAACGCCCATGAAATCAAAGAAAGGCACAACCACCTCTCTATGGCCAACTATCCCAACAGTCATGTAATCAATCAAAGGCACAGGCACCACTCTCTCAACCGATCCAACTGCCATGAAGACAATGAACAACACAGTCAAACCTCCTTCTTCTTGCTCTCGGTGCAATTTTGATGCTGAGGCCAGAGGCATACTATTGGAACTGGTACCATTTTCTGTACCAGTTGACATTGAAGTACTATTTGTCTCTAATTTCCATTCTTATCTGCATTTTCATCATATATATACTGTAGAAATATAAGCAAAATTGGACTATTTATGCATGTTGTTTATTTCAAATAAAATACTTCTTAAATAGAATATCATCAGTAATAAAAGATGAGGTATGTATTCTCAATATATGAAATGAAGCTATAACTGAATTTTTCTGATAGTCTGACGTTAGATTTCTTTTAGTCGAGATGCATGTCACGAGAACTTGGATACATTTTGGGAAAAATCCCTTGACATTTACAAAGAAAGATTATATGTTGTTCCCAAATACCAAATAAACAAAGATCACATACATGCATTACTCAAGCTTTTAAATTTCGTTTTTTTTCGGTATGACGGTCCGGAGTTTATTTAACGGTGCGGTATTTTTTCGGTGAAAAAGGGGTGAAAAAACGGTGTGTATATGTGAACATCTGTGTCAAATTCATATGTATTCTTGTGTAATATTAATGAAATATTACAAGTCTGAATTCTATGTTTTTTTAATATGGTAATAATCTAATATCTAATTTTTTGAATATGCTAATAATTTTTTTTTTCAATATGTAATCTTAAGCAAAGAAATTAAGCAAAGAGAATAACAAAGAAAAAGATGATAACAAACAATAAGCACAAAACCTAAAGAAAAAAAAATTACTCTGTATAATAGATTAATACTATAATATAAATATATAATATAAAATTATATTGTATAAAAATTCTCTCTTATCTCTGTTTTTTCTCCGCAAAAATGAAATTTTTTCGCTGAAATAACGGTGTTATTTCAGAAATGACGTGTTACGCATTTTTCTAATTTGAAACTGTTACGTTGGTGTGTTTTTGTCCAGAAAATCGAAATTTCGGAAATAATGTCGTTATTTCGGTGAAATTTAAAAGCTTGGTATTACTTCATGTGGTACCATATATGAACGAACCAGCAACCTAAATCCACAAACAAACAATTAACCTAATAATTACCTATAATGAAAAAAACATACAAGACCAAGCCTAAACACAGAGAGATTGCGCTTAAAAGATTCAATTTGCGTCCCTATATATTAGACAGAGAGAAATTGCATATATATGTTATGTACATCCTTATCCAAATTTATTCGAAATAGAGCATAAATTACAAACTTCAAATATCTTACTACATTAATGGCATCAACCTATGACAAATCAAAACCTATCCCAACAAAAGTAAACCAATAGCTATGTATAAATGGAAAGTAGAACAAGGAATTACCATGAGAGTAGATCCAAGTACTGACAGAAAGCTCTTCCTCTTTGAACCTAGCTCGTCATTTATTGAGATTTCTTTGAGATTGTGATAAGCAAGGAAAATGGAGAGAGAGAGAGAGAGAATAAAGGCACAATCCAATAAACAAACATAAAGGCATAACTGAACTGTGACTGTAGGGGACTGAACTCAACTGACATTGGCATTTTATCGAACAGTTGTATGGTACGTACAATGTAAGAGATAGGAGAGTAAAAACGAAGAGGGAGATCAGATTTACATTTTCTCTAAGAGATTATATACCTCATAAACCAACCATTTCCGTACTAAACGGATTGGGATCCTTTCTCAACGGACGGTGCAGAATGTTTTTAAAAAACTGACTTTCGACCGTTGTCAATGGATCTCACTTTAGTCCACTTCCATTCTAAACGGATTAAGATCCATTCTGCACGGACGGTGCAGAATGTTGTAAAAAACTGAATTTCGTGCTTACGGATTCTCATCCGTTCTCAACGGATCCCACCGGAAACCAATTCTGTTCTAAACAGACTGAGATCCGTTCTCAACGAATGCTGCATAAAGTTGTGAAAAACACTTTCCTTTTCTTAACGGATCCCACTGTAGTCATTTCCGTTCTAATGGATCAAGCTTTTAAATTTCATTTTTTTTCGATATGACGGTCCGGAGTTGATTTAACGATGCGGCGTTTTTTCGGTGAAAAAACGGCAAAAAAAACGGTGTGCAATGCGAATGTCTGTGTCAAACTCATATGATCTTGTTGTAGTACTACAGTATAAGTCGGAATTCTATATTTTTTTAATATGCTAATTATCTAATATCTAATTTTTTTGAATATGCTAATAATCTATGTTTTTTTTCAATATGTAATCTTAAGCAAAGAAATTAAGCAAAGAGCACAATTAAATTACTAATTCTAATGTTGTGTAATCTTTCTGCTGTATAATCTAACAGAAAGAAATTATGCAAAGAGATAACAAAGAAAAAGAGGATAACAAACAGTAAACACAAAACCAAAAGAAAAAAATTACTTTGTATAACACGTTAATACTATAAATATAATAACAAAGAAACACACTGTGAATTTTCCTTCTGAAAGCATTGATTGATATCAATCCTCTAAGTCAAAAGACAACTTATCAAATTTTTAAATAAATTGAGGCACTTAGTAATCACCTCTTTGTCAGGCGAGTTTCTTCAATTACATACATTTCTCAGTGTGGGCATTCATTTTTCACCACGTCTACATGCTACAAAAATTTCAAAATAAAAGCTAAAACATACGACAAACTTGAAATCTGTGCAATTAAAAAAATACGTAAGTGGAAAAAAAAATGAATCAGAGATTTGAATTTTCAAACCGTTAGTGGTAAGAGTTATATCAAAGCCTTTTTGAAATCAATAACCTTGATATGCTATCTGACCTCAATTTTCTATTGGCAAAGAATTTAGCAAAGTAGCAGTAATTATACACCTGAAATGGTAAGCAGAAACATGAATGAGCAACACAAACTGCGGTAAAACTCAGGAATACCGTGCGAAATAGAAATAGCCAAAAATTGTAAATACATTGTGTGAAAAAATTGGAAGGCAACCCAATGAAACGAAATCTAGGAAAAAGTGTCGCCACTAGATTTTTTTTACCAATTAACAGAAAATACATACATTGGAAGATACAGAATGATGCATGCTTAGCCCAATACCTCACGTATCTCAAGTTTTCATTAATCTTGAACATAAACTGCAATTTGAAACTTAACCAGTTGAATTTTTTTTTAAAATCATCAATTAATAAAACTAAAAGTACTATTTTTTTAGAATTAAATAAGAGAGTGAAAGAGAAAAGAGAGGAAAAGGGACTAACCTCTAGCACAGCCACCTGTACCAAAATCAAACAAAGTTCAGTTAGCCTTAGACAACATCTCCCTCTTCGATCATAGTGTTTTGAACTCCGTACCTTTCTTCATTCATTTTTTCTTTCTCTTTTTCAATTATCTATTTCTATCATTATCTAGCTTAATCGTACCATGCTAATTATTTTCTAATTGAAGAATTAGTTGGATTGTCTTAATCTTTAGGGATTGAAAAAAATCAGATATGTTTAATTACTGAAAAACTTAAAGTGCCTACGACATTGAAGCTTTCTACTTGTAAGTGTATATGTCTGTAAACTAATACTCCTTTTTTGGAAATGATTTTCCACAGGATGAAGGTAAAATAGATGTCTAAGCATGAACTATGTATCCCTCGGTCAGGAATGACTCAAAAGTTGTCTTTTTCTTTTTTATATATTTTTTAATTAAGTTCTCTAGTTTTTGTAGCAAGGCTGTCATAACTAAAAAAATGAAGCATTTTAGATAATTGTTTTTTTTTAAATCGCTAAATTTGAATGTACTTTTTGTCCCTTTCTTAATTGATTTTTTAGGTTAAATGAATGTACTTTTGTGGATTTTAACCTAGTGTGATGTTTGTTCCAGTATATTGATGAGTTGTGGTTTTCAAATGTTTCGTTGCAATCGGTCACACAATTCTATCTAATACTGCTAATTTTAAAATATTTTCCTTTTGGGATTTCAACATAAATATAATACTGAAATTTTAATACAATACTAGGATAAGGTGTCGTCATACGTGGACAAATAAAAAAAAATAATGTTAGGTAATAAAAATATTTTGCTCAATCTACCAGCGATACAAAGAAATATGTCATTCAATTTGTTTCTTTATTAGAAGAAAAGCCAAAATATATTGTTGGTTCGTCTGGCGATTGAGATCCAACTATAGATCAAATCGATCGAACGACATAAACACTAATTTACATACAAGATCTATCGTGTAACACCTCCTCCATCTGTGCTTTTATAATAGTAGAAATTTGTATAAAGAAACTTACGTGAAAGCAATCATTCGCTTCTGAGCAATTATATAAAAAATTGCATATATGATGTGAGCCCCCGTACAAACCAAAAAAAAAGGGGGATCGTGGGATTAAATCCCACTCGGATCCGCACAACACTTATGAACAGTTGTAGGATATATACAAAGCAAGGAAGGAAGAACAAAGCAGGAGTGTAAAAACAAAGAGGGAGAGCAGGCAGATTAAAATGAGATTGGATTGCCATCCGTTCTAAACGGATTGAGATTCGTTCTCAACGGACAGTGTAGAAAGTTTTTAACTTTTAATAAACTGACGTCCGTTTCTTAACGGATTTTAATTCGTTGTCAACGGATCCCACTGGAGTCTAATTCTGTTCTAAAGATTGAGGTCCGTTCTCGACTGCACAAAGTTTTAAAAAACAGAATTCTACGACTTCCGTTCTTAACGGATTTTCATCAGTTCTCAACGGATCCCACTGGAGTCCAACTCTGATATAAAAGGATTCAGATCCATTCTCAACGGACGGTAGGGTTTACCAAACGGTCCGGTTCGGTCCGGTCTGGTCCAAACCCCCACGATCATCGTGTTATCACAGGCTACGGGTTCACGGATTAAAACGGGACGGGTTAGCACGGTCCACCTCTCAAATCTAGACCCAAACCCTTGATAGACCCGACCCTAGGTGAACCGGACGGGTAAAGGCGGGCCGGTCCGGTCCACGGACGGTCCAAACCCTTGATAAACCCGACCCAAACCACCCCCTCGGTCCACCCCGGTCCATGCACAGTCCGGGCCGGTCCGGAAAAAGACCGGGTTTATCCCGGGTCGGGTCTTACCCGTCGGGTAAATGGTAAGCACTAACGGACGGTGCAGAAAGTTTTAAAAAACTGACTTCCGTTCTTAACGGATTTCCATCTGTTCTCAACGGATCTCAATGGAGTCCAATTTCGTTCTTAAGAGAATTTCATCTGTTCTCAACGGAATCCAATTCCGTTCTAATAAGGTCCGTTCTCAACGGTTTAAGGCCCCTGATCATTTGGATTTCACTTTTCCGACGATCTCGACCACCGCCAGATTTGGGAATAGGCTCTATGGTTTTGTGGTAGCGAGGAGAGGATAGTGGTGGAGTTCATTTGGTTGGAGAACCACTAGCTGGTGCGTGTTAGGAAAGAGAGGGATTGGTACCGATGGGTTTAAGCGAGTTTGGTTTATACCAGAATGGGTTTGTTTATGGTGGATATGGTGAGGAGAGGGTGTAAAGGAGTTCAATTATCTTGAGATCACTTTGAGTATGGTGCATAGCCAAGTATAGATTCTGTGCCAGAGGCAACCATGGTCTTGTAATTCAAATGCTGCATCTCTCTTTTAGTTTCTAAGTCTCCTTGTATTTACTGTTATTGCTACAAATCTTAATTTTATTTCAATTTAATCACTGAGTCGTGCAAGCTGGGCAGCTAGATACCATGGACTGACTTCTGCGCGCACTTAATTACTCATTGGTCTATCAATTGTTATTTATTTATTTATTTATTTATTTATTTATTTATTTTTTTACAGTAATTTAACTTAACCATATTGTAGGACAGTCTTATACACAATAAAAGTCAAAAGATTAAAATAAAGAAGGATGAAGATTCTCAGAGCAACTACTACTTCTATGTTTATTTAGGTCATATAAATAAATCAAATCGTGGACCACTGATTCATTTGTCAAGTAATGTGGTGGACTTCATGCGCATAGGAACAGGACTCAAGTTTTTTCAAATACTGACAGCATATACTTAGCACTTTACAATTTGGTCCTTACTCTTCTAGAATTATATGATATTAAATCAGAAATGAAATCAATGTCAACAGGGCCGTACAACAATGAACACATGCCTGCACACATTCCTGTATGGTCTTTCTATTCCTGACAACTCAACAATCAGTCAGGCTTCAGTAAACACAAGAGGTCACTTTTTCACTAATGTATGACATTTACTTAGCTATAACAGATTGCTTTTATCTTTTATCAACTGGTACTTGTTTTCTTTTGAGATTACAATCAAGACAACCACAAAGTGTAACATCTTTCATTTACGATAAGCATAACGTATAAAGCTTAAACATACTAAATACTAATTTCACACACGATTTCATTGAAGCCCAGTTTCATTTTTGCTTCATCCTAAATACATAACGTCAATAGTAAAAGAATGTTAATTTTTTTTTTATAATGTTTAGAGAGAACTTCCACTGTCAGGCGCTGACTAAGTTAAGTATGGAGTTTTTACAAAAGAGACCCTCTATTGTTTTCTATTGCAATAATTTAAAGAAGTAAGAGGAACAACACTCAGGAGATCCGATCAGAACTTAATCAATTTTCTTACTAATTCAAGGAACTGATTACAGTTTTCAATTGAGCATGCATGTATATTGTTGTTTAGCATTGGCTGTGCATAATGGATTTCCAGAACCTTATGGATCAGGTGTTCCTAGTGGTATTCCAAAGAAATCCTTCAGATAGAAACTGAAATTTATTAAATTCTGTCCACAAAGCATCTGAATTAGAAGCCAATTTCCAAAGACATTTCATAGCCAGTGCACGATTAAGGTTGAATAAGTCTCTTAACCCCAGGCCACCATGCAGCTTAGACTGGGTGACCATTTTCCTCTTTATTAGCACCATCGTTACCAACCTAAAAGAATGATCTAATCTTCAATTGAATCGCATTCAGAGTTGTCCTTGGAATACTTGAGGTGCCCATGGTATAAAACAGGATAGGTTGAAAAACCGACTTGATTAGTATTGCCTTACCTGCTTTACAAGTAAGTGGCCTGCCACATTTGCATCTTATTGTCTATTTAACTTATCCAGAAACAGACTTAAATGAGCTGGTGTTTGGCACAAAGTATTGCTATGCTGGTGTTGACATAGTACTGGTATGCCAACGTATTTCTCTTGATGTGCAGCCTCAGTAGTATGCAAAGCATGAAGAAAACCACACTTTTGAGTTGGCATCGGCAATCTGCGAACACGAAAATAGTAAAAAGTGAGATTTCTCTAAGATTAAGGAGAGGGAGTAACAGCAAAGAAAATGGAAAGAGAGAGAGAGTAACAGCCTAAAAGGAAGAAAATCAAGGAGAGTTAGAGAACGAAATTAATGAGAGGTAAGGAAGGGGGAAGAGGGATAATACAGACACAAACACAATACAATAAACAAACATAGAGTCATAACTGGACTGTGACTGAAGGGGGCTGAACTATTGGCATTTTATCGAACAGTTATAGGGTATATACATTGTAAGGAATAGGAGGAAAGTTTTAAAAAGCTGACTTCCGTTCGTAACGGGTTTAATCCGTTTTCAACGGATCCCCATCGAGTCCAAATCCGTTCTAAATGGATTGACATCCGTTTTCAACGGAGGGTGCAGAAGGTTTTAAAAAACTTGCTTCCGTTCTTAACGGATTTTCATCTGTTCTGAACGGATCCAGCTGGAGTCCAATTTTGTTCTAAACGGATTGAGATCCGTTCTCAACAAATGTTGCACAATGTTTAAAAAACTGAATTCTGTGAACTCCTTTCTTAACAGATTTTCATCCGCTCTAAACAGTTTGAGATCTGTTCAAAACGGATGGTGCAGGAAGTTAAAAAAAAACTGAAGTTTAATTCCTCTGGAGTCTAATTCTGCTATAAACAGATTCAGATCCATTAACTGGAGTTTAATTCCATTCTAAACATATTCCATAAATTTAAATATCCTGGCCAAGAGAAGCCTCTGCATCAAGGATTTCAGATAACAGGGGCACAGGGCTATCACTCTCTAGGATTCAATATTATCAGCACCTAACTAGTACAGTGGCTGAACTCAGAACCATTAATTGTTGATGCTTTACCGGATAAGTGTACATGGAAATGGAATGCTGTTGGCCGGTCTTCAGCATCAATGTACAAAACTTTGATTGAAGCTGGTAAAACTATATCTGAGCTAGATTTGTATAGATAATTTCAGTGCCGCCTACTGTAATGACACATCACATGCCAGCAGAACACTTGTTTCTAACGAAAACGAATAGACTCTTCCTCTTCGTCTCTCTCCACAGAAAACCTAGTCGCTTCTTCCCTGCTTTCTGATCAAGCCATCCACCTCTTCTCGACTAATCTCTTCCCCGCTGTCTCTCTCTCTCTCACGCGAATGGACATCCACCAGGCATTCCTTCTCCGTGCGATTTGATATTCTGCCTCTCGGTCCTCTGAACAAGGTTGCATTGTGCTCCTAATAAACCTCGTGCAAATCCCTTCTCATCTTCTCCGCTTGGCTTAGTGAGACGAAAAAAAACCGAAACCCTAGATTAAGGTGGATCAGCTGTAAGAGGTTTTCTCCTCTTTACTTTGTAGTTGTTTTCTCTGTCTTCCTAAAATTTCTTCTTACTTTGATTCAATCCAAATAAAATTAGTTCTCTACGTACTAGCAGATGATTTGTACTAGAAATTGAGATGTATTAGTTTAGAAGATCCCAATTAAGGGAATCAATATATGCGTTTGAGCTTTTTTCCGCAGAATGCTTAATGCATAATCCATTAATTTCAGTTGGTAATCTCAAAATTGACCAATTTGGAGCTTGGTAATTTCATTCCTGACATGCGAACTATGTTAATATGGTTGTATATGTTGCTTCGTTTATTTCTTGTCATTGAACTTTGAAGTTGCTGAAGCTTATAAAATGTGAATAAAGGTTTAGTTATTCAAATAATTCTTGTGTTTTGTGATGCTATCAGGCTATTACTTGGGGAACTCTCTCTCCTGATGCTATGTCAATCATAAATTTGTTTAGTGAAAGCTATATATAGAGTGTTATGTCATTTTTTGTTAATTAAGACTAGTACCAAATCTGAACTAAACTATCCAATCCAAATCTGAACTGAACTATCCAATATACTTTTTTTTATACTTTTTTTAAAAGTTTATGAATCATGTTGATTAATATTTCTAAAGATACCAATATTAATTTCTGATCATTTGTTTCAGATATTGAAGATGTTGGCATCGAGATGCCTTTTCAATTGGAATTTGGAGAGAGAGGAGCAGCATGCATATGCAGAGAGGCTGTTTAGGATGTGTAGATGGAGGATTCAGGAGGGCATATCGAAGCAAGTCTGTGTTAAGGGGGGCTATTTGGCAGTTATTATTATTTTTTTTTGAAATCTAATTCTAGTAGTATGTCTGTATTTCTGTTGGTTTATTGTAATAAGAAGTCGTCGGGTCTTTGTCGTTGTGATAAATGTAATAATAATTGCTCTTGCTTTGTACAGATGCACATGGGAGGTAGAGTACGTATTTGGTCAAGTATTTGTTGCAGATTTGGATATATTTTGTTTAATATCTTAGTCAATATATATTACAAGTCTATTTTGTTTAATATCTTTGTAATCGGATACGGTGTCCCCTTTCTATTTTGTCAAAATAGAGACATACGAAAAGATCAGTTTGAGTTTGGACACGGTACATGGTACAGCTTGAAATGAAGTCATGAAGATCAGCTTGAAATGGATTTTTAAAAGAAGATCAGCACCCCCTCAGCAATAAAAAAAACACATTCTTGTAAATCATTTCCAAATTCCAAAAAATAAATTCATCTAAAATGATTTCCAGTACCAAAAACAACAATAGAAAAAATACATTAAAAGTAACAGCTAATATCACACTTGGCACCTCGTCACCAAGAGAGACAGGAATTGTAAAATAAAACAAATGTCAAACAAAGCTAATACCAATTGTAAACAAATGGACAGAGATAGACAGCATTTGTAAACAAATGGTACCTAATACCAATTGTACCGACATATGTACATTCAACTGTTTAGGTGCATCATTATTACATAATTGCTATTGTAAACTTATTACATCCCGTACCAGTGTCAATTTCTTCCACTTCCAATTAACCCCAACATACACTTATACTACTGTCACAATTTTATTACACCCTGCACCTAACAAAATCCTCACAACTAATACAAACATTTTACAAACCCTTATTGGACATTTGCACCCATCTCTGCCATCTCATCTAGATACTGCAACAGTCATGGCAACACGGGTACAGCACAAAAGAAATGAAGAAGAGTGTCTTGGCCATGTAATTTGAGGCGGTTCCTGATATCGTATGACAATCATCGACATTGGCCCATCAAAGTGGTAACCCTCTGGTACATGCTCCGGCAGAGGCAGCCATGCTCTTTTAGAGTTAGTGCCTTAAAATGTGCACGATCTCTTGTCATAGGCAATGAGTCACCAATGCATCTTCTGTATGGCAGAGCCTACAATTGCATAGAAAAAGGAAAGTAAAGAAAAAGAGTAGTATATACTTGGTACAAGACCTAAGTAGTAATGATATAGCTGTTTGGTAATGATTTATAGTAAACATTTTGAAAACAACGGTGTTTTAGAACTTACGGGTACAAATGAAAAAAGAATTATACACCGAGACAGATCTGGCACCTGATGTTTCCAATTCCAGTACGAACATTTTTGCCAGACCTATTTTCTACTGTAACAAAATTTGAGATGTCTAACTCCATCTAAAATTTAAAGCAAATCAATCAAAAAACCATAGAATTTCAAGTACTAATATATATAAATGAATGACCTAATTAATCTGACACCTACAGTAGGAATCGAGACTATATGCTTTGAACAAAATTAACATCCAATTAAAAGGAAAGACTACTAATTAAGGACATACAAATAACTACCACATTAGTTTTATTTTGGTTGCCAGCCAACACTGGTATGAGTAGACAAATAGTTCCAGTTAACATCTTAGATTCTATTTTGTAACAAAAATCCAACAAAGATGAAAGAAGGGGAGGAGCTGTGGCCATGACTAAAAATTTGAAATAAAAATTGGCAGTAATTGTCAATTTGAAGAACTTCCGTTACCCCAAGATATAGTTTTACCAGCTTCAATAAATGCTTTGTACATCGGTGCTACTGAAAACCAACCAACAGCTTTGGCCATGGTATATAACATGATAGTTTCAATAACCGACTTGATTAGTATTGCCTTACCTGCTTTTTACAAGTAAGTGGTCTTCTACATTTGCAACATATTGTTTATTTAATTTATCCAGAAATAGACTTAAATGTGTAGCCTAGTTGGTATGCCAAGGTATTTCTCTTGATGTGCAGCCTCAGTAGTATTCAAAGCATGAAGAATAAAGTGGCCAAGTTTTCAGATGTGGCTTAGAAAACCACACTTGGAGTTGGCATGGCCAATCTGACCCGACAAATAGTAAAAAGTGAGATTTCTCTAAGATTGTGAATAAGGAAGGAAAGTGGAGAGAGAGAATAACAGCGAAGGAAAGGTGAGTTAGAGAACGAAATTAAGGAGAGTAAAGAAGGCGGAAGAGGGACAATAAAGACACAATCCAATAAACAAACATAGAGTCATAACTGAATTGTAACTGAATCAGACTTAACAGAACTGACACGGGCATTTAATCGAACAGCTGTTATATACAATGTAAGGATTAGGAGGGAAGCAGGGAGGAAGAGCAAATGCTTTACATTGGCATTTGATCATCAAACGCTTCACAAAACATATTCCAACTCACGAGACAAACCAACCAATAATTTCCATATCTTATTCCAACTCACCGAATGCATATTCAATGAAAAGAAAAGGACCGAAAGACCAACCATTTCCGTAGTTCCGTTCTAAACGGATTGGTATCCGTTCTCAACAGATGGTGCAGAATATTTTAAAAACTAACTTCCATTCTTAACGGATTCCCCCCCGTTCTAAACGTATTGGGATCTGTTATCAAAGGATGCTGCTAAAGTTCTAAAAAATTAAATTCTACTACTTCCCGTTCTTAATGGTTTTTATCCGTTCTCAAACAGATCCCACTAGGCCCAATTCCGTTCTAAACTGATGAGGTCTGTTCTCAACGGATGGTGTAGAAAGTCTTAAAAAACTGACTTCCGTTCTTAACGGATTTTCATCAGTTTCTCAACGAATTCCATTGGAGTCCCAATTCTGTTTTAAAACAGATTGAGATCCGTTCTTGACGGATGCTGCCCAAGTTTTTAAAAAAACTTTCATCTTAAAAATGAGAGGAGTGACCCACTCGGTCTATCCATCCCAACCACCTGTTTACTGACCAGATAGGCAGCATACCCATTTCTTAAGTCCGGAGTAGATGACCAGGGTCACTTAGAAAAAGGAATTTTTTTCGCACCTCCTAGAAGCCAATCTCACAAGTACGAGGGTACTTCGAAAAGGAAAAGAAGAAAGAATGAAATTCTATGTTCTAGTACTAGAAGGAACGCTTGGGAAGTTAGGTGCATGAAAAAGGAAGTTGGCTTCCGCTGCCTCAATCAGACTTTAATCAGTCGAGAAATATGATCAGTTTTTCTGTCATCACCAGTATATGGATTGATAGGCTTCGGCAAAGGGCAGATCCAAGAAAATATTAAGCCTAGTACAATTATAATAAATAAAATAAAATTTAATGAAATTAAATTATAACTTTAATAAAAAAAGTCATTCTAAGCATATAAAAACTTATTTTTTTCATAAATTGAGTAATTTTTTTTAATCTTTTCTGCCAAAAGCCAAAAAAGAAAAATCTAATTCTAATTTTCCAGCATGAAATAGACTATCACTGACTCTTCTCTTCCACTAGCCTACAACCTACTTTCCAATACTGGCATCCTTTCAAGATTCCATTTTTACTTGTAGAATTGAAATGTCCTATGAAAGTACGAATTTTCCTTTGGCTACTGCTCCAAGGTCGACTCCTAAGTCCTAACACAACATAAGAGGATGGCCTTTTACCACTACGTGTCCCTCCTGCTCAGCGACATACTTAGAAACAACCAGGGGCGGATTCAAAATTTTTTTAGCCCGGGCACAATTAGTCAATTATAATATAATATAATAAAATAATAAATAAAGTCATTCAAAACATATATAATTAAAATATTCACAAAATACATCATCTTTTTCATAAATCTAGTCACTTTTTCATGATCTTTATTTCTCCATCAATCACCAAAGAAAACACAAAAGAGTTAAAAAAAAATCTAATTCTAATTTTCTAATGCGCGACTTATTGTTTGAAATCGTTGCATAATTGGCTGAAGAAATAAAATATAACAAAATTATGATCATTTGGATTGTACTCGCTAATTGGCAGTCGAAGGCCCGGAACGGAAGGGACCTCAAAAGTTTGAGTTATGATCCAAACTTGCTGGCTTACGATTTGATGAGGTTGTTTTTTTAAAACATCTTTTCATTTTTATAATAAATAAATTTAAAATAATTATAAGAATTCAAATTACAAACTAATGAAAGGACAGATGTGATAATCTTTTTTTTTAATTACAAACATCTTATAAAAATTCAATTGTTTTACATAAAATTACCCAATCAAGGGTCATCGGTTTCGAATTGGATCTAAATAAGGATCCGTTCTCCTTTAATAATTAAGGGTAAGTGATTAAATCGCGAAGGAGTTTATTTCTGGAGCCGGCGATGTGGAGAGCTAGAAAAAAAATAGTTAAAAAAAAAACAATTGAAGACACGGTCTAACGATTTTTTTACCACAGCCCAGGCACCCATTTATTTTGAGCCCAGTCACTCATCCAATCACTATAATCGGTCCTTTCTTTTTCGAAAAACAACCCCAGGCTAATGCCCGGGGTTCGTTCAACATGGATCCGCCGGCACTAGAAACAACTGACCACCTATTTCTACACTGCCAATTTGCCACCTCTATCTAGTCCTTGATTCAACTTAGATTCAGGTTGTCCCTACTCAACTTCCCACTTGGAATTAATGATTTATATCTTTCACAAAGAAAATCTTATTCTGAGCTTTAGGACACCTTATTGGCTTCAACAACTTGGAATATCTAGAAGGTACGTAACATACGTATTTTCTTCTACTGTTCTACTCCTCCTGAGTTTGTGGTTACCGAGACTTGCGCATGTGGCGCATGCGACCCTAAAAAAAAAATTTCCAGCTTGAAAGGATAACAACAAAAACATTATGCGGCATTTTTTTGTATGCTATATATACGTATATAACTAATAAGGATATCAATTGATAGTACTATTTTTTATTCGGGGGTGATAAGGATCATCCCCGATTCATCACCCTATCATCCCCACGCGTTTTTCTATTTTGGCTCTACGCGTTTTCTATTTCTGGAAATCACTCTGTTTCTCTCCCTGCTACGTACCGCTCGTCCCCCTCTCATTCCTTCCGCGTGTGCTCCCCCCTCCCAACTCCCCTCTCTCACAGCGACACTATATATGACACTATATTTTGATTATAATTGTTGAAGTTAATATATAATAACTGTTGAAATAATATATATAACTGTTGAACCTAATATATATGCCAACTTCACTAATTAAATATGCCCACTTTAAAATTACATCAACATTTAAATATGCCAAGTTCAACAATTAATATATATTAACTTCAAACAGTATATTATATTAAATTCAACAGTTACATATTAACAATACTTCAATAGTCACATATATAATTTCAACAGATCCATATATACTTCAACAGTTACATATATTAACTTCAACAGATATATATATTAATTTCAACAATTACATATATAACATCTTAACTTCAATAGTCACATATATAATTTCAACAGATCCATATATACTTCAACAGTTACATATATTAACTTCAACAGTTATATATATTAACTTCAACAGTTACAATATAACATATTAGCTTCAATAGTCACATATATAATTTCAACAGATCCATATATACTTCAACAGTTAATATAATAACTTCAACAGTTATATATATTAAATTCAACAGTTACATATATAACATATTAACTTCAATAATCACATATATATTTCAACAGATCCATATATACTTCAACAGTTACATATATTAACTTCAACAGTTATATATATTAACTTCAACAGTTACATATATAACATATTAACTTCAATAGTCACATATATAATTTCAACAGATCCCTATATACTTCAACAGTTACATATATTAACTTCAACAGTTATATATATTAACTTCAACAGTTACATATATAACATATTAATTTCAATAGTACATATATAAGTTCAACAGCTACATATATAACTTCAACAGTTACACATATAACTTCAACAGTTATATATATTAACTTCAACAGTTATGAAGTGTGTAGAGAAAGAGGAGAAGGGTGGGGGGACGATGTACATGGGAGGGAGGAGGGGAGGAGAGGGAGGGGGGACGATGTACGTAGCAGGGAGGAGGAGGGAGGGGGACAGTGTACGTGGGAGGGAGGAGGAGACAGGGGCGGATACAGAGGAGAGGAAGGCGCGAGAGTGTATGCGTGAGGGAGGAGTTAGTTACGTACGCGAGTTAGTTACGTACGCGTGAGGATTATGGGGATGATAGAATCTGAAGGATGGTCCTAAGCAATTCGTTTTTTATTAGGGATAATTAGTTTCATGCCATTGTGAATTTTATCAATTAGGAAAATGCCATTCTTAAATTGCTAATTAAATTTATGTCATTATAAAATTGTTAAAATTAGTTTTATGCCACTATTTCTCCATAAACATACTAAATTATAAAATGCCATTACCAAATTTGTCATTATTTTTCTTTAATGACCAAATTAACCCCCAACTAAAAACAAACCCGTAAATGGTGATCAAGCACCTTCTAGCAAGAAAAGAAGGTTATTATATTTAGATATTTTTGACGTGTCTATTTCATAGAATGAACTTCTCATTAAATAATTACTATTACTGTAGGAAATTTCCTAGTACATCAAGACCTCCAAGATCGGTTGAGGGACGCAACATGTCACAGAGGGAAGAGAATGAAGCATGATACGCTTACATGAATGATTTTATGATATTTGAAAAATTAGTATTTAAATTGTTTGAAAAAAATACTTAGGAATTATTAATTTCATTGTATGCCTGGGAATAATTGATCTCAAGATTATTTTATTATTGGCACGGTTTTCTTTCATTTTCATTAAAATGCTTCTCATATAACATATGTGGAAGAGTATTATAGTTTGTTTTATGTATTTCACAATTAATTTTGTTTCCATCGTGGAGTATAACCAAATCTACAAAGAGCATCATAATTTAATTTTCCATAATTACCTGCGTGAAAAAAATCGGCACAAAAAAATTTTGCGAATAAATATTGAAAACTTAATCCTTTTTATTTGAAAATTAGAAATATGCTATTGTTAGATGACTAATTAGATCTATGCTATGATTTTTATACACCAATGGCATAAAATAATTTTGTTATTTAGCAATGGCATAAAATAAATTATATCTTTTGTGATGGCATATTACTAGTTTTTGAGTTTTATAGTGGCATATTTAAAAGGGTAAAATTGTCATATAAATGTCCGATGGCAAAAAACTAATTTCTATTATTTTATAGTGGCAAAAAAATAATTTGTTATTTAGTGATGGTATATCTCTAATTTTAAATATTGCAGTGGCATAAATCTAAATCACCCTTTTTATTAAATCTCTTTTGTTTCTCCAAAGAGTGTATATCCTTTGTCTCTTATTAAATCTTTTTTTACCATTTCTAAAGTAACGGTTATTAGAAAAAACTTCTTATAATTATTAATCTACAACAAGAAACACCGACATAACTAGAAGTCTCTAAATTATAAATATAAAGCAATATTTATTTATTACCTATTTACCTAGCCAATCCTAAATTTATTTTATGATGAAAAATAAACAAAGTAATTATTAGTTAATGGCGTGCAAGTCGATAGAAAAATAAAAGTAATCAAAAACCATCAATTTGGATGCCAAAATGTGTATCGGGTTCTCCTCCTACGGGTATTCGGATCTGACAAAAAAAGAAAACACGTAGAAGGTTATTTAGGCCTTTTCAAAGGGTCTGTCCTATACTACCGTTACCACGGATTGAGTTCCGTTCTCAACAGATAGTTTAGAAATTAAAAAAAAAACTATTGTGTGACTTCCGTCTTAACGAATTTGCATCCGTTCTCAAACGGATCCCAGTGGCGTGAGAAAAGCAAAAAACATCAAGTTCCGTTTTAAGTGATTATAAATCCATTCTCCATGGAAGTCCCAGTGAGCACAAAAATATTTAGCTATGAGCTGAATAATTTGGAAAACTAATTGATATGTCCTGACATTTCAAGTTAGTAAAGTAAGTAATGAGATTAATCAGCTATAAAACGACATCTGACAACCATTTCCATCTGATGCCATCATGCCTGGTATTTATCTGGAGATTGTAAGACAGTTGAAGAGTTCGCTCGTTTGTAATATTAAAATGGTTTGATTGACCTTGTTGTAGAATAAATGAAGAATCGATGTCCAACAACCCAGTATGATACCAGAAGGCTATTGATTGACCCTTTCTGTTGGTTTTTATCAGCAAAGTTCCAGAACTTATAGAACAATTGAGCGAAGAAAAATAAGAACTCAATTTTGTGATGCTCAAAAACTGCAGCATCGTTTTCTGGGTTTTCTCATTTATATAAAACAGACAAACACTTCTAAATAAAATACAGCCACGTTTAGAGAGTAACTGCACACTAAAAAAAAAACTTCTACTCTATTCTCAGCCACATGCTGGAATTAACTGACAACCTAACTTGTACTCTAAATAACACAACTTTGCTGAAAATAAACAAACAAAAATACTGGACACATCTTTCTAACAACAAGATTAATCATCAATCTCCTCCTTAAGCTTGTTGCTCTCTACAAGTGATCTTCACACCAATTCTTTCTCTCATTTCCTGGAATTTCATCTTTGCCAACGACTTTGTTAAAATATCAGCACACTGATCATTAGTAGAAACATGTTGAACTTCAACCAGTCCTGATTCAACACAATCCCTTATGTAGTGGAATCGGGTGTCGATGTGTTTGCTCCTCTCATGATAAACTGGGTTCTTACTCAATGCAATTGCGGACTGATTATCGATCTTTAGAACCACTTTCTTAATATCGGTCTTTAATAAATCTGCCAGCAATCGCTCCAGCCATACTCCTTGACACGCTGCTGCACAAGCAGCGATATACTCCGCTTCACAAGAAGAAAGTGCAACAACTTTCTGTTTTTGTGAACACAACTAATAGGATTAGACCCAAGGAAAAATATAAAACCTGAAGTACTTTTCCTATCATTAGTATCACCGGCAAGATCACTGTCAGAATATCCGACCAACTTCAAACCTCCTTCCCTTTTCTCATAAACACAACCGAGATTTAGTGTACCTTTCACATATCACAGTATGTGCTTCACTGCTGCCATGTGCTCTGTTGTGGGCTTCTCCATGTGTCTGCTTACCATGCCAACAGAAAATGCCAAGTCTGGTCGAGTGTGCAATAGATATCTTAAACTGCCAACCAAACTTCGATACAGAGTTTTATCAACAGGAGGATTAGTGCTCTCTTTATTCAGCTTCAAAACGAGGCTCCATCGGAATATGTGTTGAATTGCAATCCTTCATCCCCACATTTTTCTAACACCTTTCTTGCATAAGCTGAATGGTTTAGAGTAATTTTATGAGGATTCTGACAAACTTCAATTCCCAGATAATAACTAAGTAACCCAAGGTCACTCATGCTAAACAACCTTTTCATCTGAGTTTTAAATTTATCAATATCTTGAGTGCTTTCTCCAGTGATAATTAAATCATCCACATATACTCCCAATGATCAAATTCCTTTTCTCCTGACTTCTGATGTACACGGCATGCTCTAAAGAGCACTTCTCAAAACCGAGTACCTTCAGTGACTTGTCCAGTTTTGAATTCCATGCTCTAGGTGCTTGTCGCAAGCCGTATAAAGCTTTGTGCAGTTTCAGCACCTTATGCTCTTCTTCTTTTATCTCGAAACCCGGTGGCTGAATGACATATACAACCTCTTCTAACTTGCCGTTAAGGAAAGCAGACTTCACATCCATATGATGCACTTCCCAACCTTCATGTGCTGCAATTGAGAGCAGCAGCCGTACTGTCTCCAACCGAGCAACAGGGGCAAAAAATTCGTCAAAGTCTATACCTTGCTGTTGAACATACCCCTTCGCTACCAATCTCGCTTATACTTATGCTTCATGATTCTGCCTTCTGCATTTTTTCTTCAACTTATAGACCCATTTCAGTCCTATTGCTTTCTCGTTGTCTGGCAATGAAACAAGTTTTCAAGTTTCATTTTTCTGGATAGAAGATATTTCTTCCTCCATTGCTTTTCTCCAATTCGGATCTGCTTTGGCTACTTCATAGCTCGACGGCTCCTCCTCTCCAATCAAACACAGTCCAGAATACTCCAAATCAATTGGAAAGGTTTCATCATACAAACTGCTGAGATCTCGCTTACCACGTGGACCTACTGACGAACTTTCCTCATTCATTTCAGGTTGAACTGATTCAAGCAAATCACCCCCATTAACTTCTGGAGTACGTGGCGAGTCTGAACCAGAGTTGCCAATGTCAATACCAGAATCGCTAACACTCTGTTCATTTTCCTGATTCACTGTATCAAACATACCTTCGACAGTAAAATATTGTGCTGAAAGAGTATTCCCTGCTGCCCTTGTTTCTGTCACAGGAACTTTGTTCCACTCCCACTTCTTATCCTCCTCAAACACTACATCTCGTGACACCACAACTCTTTGTCACTGGATCAAACATCCGGTAGCCTTTAGTATAGGAATCATAACCAATGAACACCATTTGCTTGCTTCGATCTGCTAGTTTTGGCAGGTGAGGTGTAACATCTTTTACATGTCCCACACATCCAAAAATGCGAAAGTGACCAACAGATGGTTTGTGGTTGTGATATGCCTCATAAGGAGTTTTGCCACTGACACTCTTTGTTACTGACCTATTTAGAAGATAGACGGCAGTTGATACCCGCTTCTCCCCAAAATTCACCCGGGACATCCATGCTTTTCAACAAACTCCTTGCCATCTCGACTACCGTTTGATTTCTTCGTTCAACAACTCCATTCTGCTGAGGAGAATAAGGTGCTGTGAGATAACGCCTAATTCCCTACAGCTCACAATAAGTCTTGAACTCATTTGAGGTGAACTCACCACCCACGATCTGTGCGCAAAGATTTCAGCTTACTGTTTTCTCTCCGTTTCAGCTGCTGCCTTGACCTTCTTGAATGCTTTAAATGCCTCATCTTTGCTTCGGATCAACACCACCCACATGTATCTCGTACAATCATCAACCAATAGCAGAAAATAGAGATTTCCTCCGTGTGTAGCAGGAGTTATTGGTCCACACAAATCTCCATGCCACAACTCATGAGGTAATTTTGCACTGAATTTCGCCACTGCTGGAAATGGACTTCGGTGTTGCTTTCCGATCAAACAGCCATCACAGATGCGATCCTCATGCTTCAAGGAATTAAAATTCACATGCCCATATCTTGCATGCCAGCACCATGCCTCATCTTTGCTTCTAGTTAGGAGGCAATCTGGATGTGTAGGTGTGATGTGCAGCACATACAAACGGTTTCTAGATCTACTTGCTTTAATCAATAACTTTCGATTTCTGTCCAGAATTGACA
>JAMFTS010006299.1:2500-24012 GCA_028095005.1 Rhynchospora pubera | reverse complement strand
TGAAAAAATGTGTACATCCTTCAAGACACGAGAAAAGCTTTGCTTTAGAAAAAAAAACGGAAACTCTATTTGAGTTGGAAATGTTAGATATTATGTTACATCATAAAGAATTATGATGTTCAATAATCTTATAAGGCAAATTCTGATGAAATGTTATAAAAATCTTGTATTTTTGAGATTTCACTATTCTTTACTTAATATTAAAACGAAAACATATTCATTTTTTCCTTTCACTATAATTTTTGAATTCAATCTGATTATGGATTTTTGAATCAATCAAGTCAGAATAAATCAAATAAGGAATTCAAAAAGTTGGTTAGGGTTTGTGTCATGCATCAATGGTGAATTACCGGTAGAAGGTTCCATCGGAACAATTATTTATTTCAAGGTACATCGTTTTTGATTCTTAAAAAAAAAAGAAAAAACAAAAAGGAAGTGAGAGAGAAATGATAAGAAGACATTGGAGCATTAATTTGGAAGAGATGATTGAAGCAAGAGTTCATTAGGTAATAGTCAAAAGAGTTGGAATCCTAGAATAACTCCTTATATCCTTGCAAAGGGTAAAACAAACGTAAAGGTATACATATTACAAATCTCGCTAAAACTGCTCGTTTTTTATCAGAAGCTTGTATTTACTTTTTGATGCAGCAAGTCAAGGAAAAAACATTTTAATCGTTGGTACTAAACAATTACCCGAAAAAATTGCAGATTTAGTAGAGTTGGCTGGAATAAGAGCTCGGTGTCATTATGTTAATAAAAATGGTTTCGTGGTATGTTAACAAATTGGGTCATTACACAAGCGAACTTCGTAAGTTAAGGAACTTAAAAGCATCAGAAAAGGAGGGTCAATTCAAGTTTCTTCGCAAAAGAGATGCAGCAATCTTGAAGAGAAAATTAGCTATTTTGCAAAAATACCTCAGCGGAATCCAATATATGAAGGAGGTTACCTGATATTGTGATCATCATTGATCAGCAAAAAGAACATATAGCTCTTCGAGAATGTATTACTTTAGGTATTCCGACAATTTGTTTACTCGATACAAATTGTGATCCAGATCTTGTAGATATTCCAATTCCAGCCAATGACAATGATCAAGTTTCAATTCGATTGATTCTTAACAAATTAGTGTATGCAATTCGCAAGGGTCATTCTAGCTTTATAAAGAATCATAAAGATCATTATATAAAATCATTTCAATAAAGAATTATAAGATTCTTGAATAAGAATCTTATTCGAGTATTTTGGTTAATCATTTTATTATTGGCCAACATGATATTGATCCAATTATTATTTTATTTTTGTTGCTAATTATTTTTTTATCTTTAATTACTGAAAATAACGAAATGGAAATTCTTTTATTCTTTATGGACGTTGACAAGATCCTTTCATTTAGAAGCACCTTAGGACGGGGATAGCCTATGGCTCTCATGGGTAGGTTTCAAGAGAACTCCTTTTCTATTTTAAAATAGAAAAAGGCCTTCCTTGGATTTGAACCGATAACTTTTGGTTTCGCAGATATTTTTTGACGATTTAAAAATATAGGGAAAAAGTTAGAGAGAACAACTCTCTTTTGCATTAAAGAGAAACCAGCAATTTGAATTAGTTAGGGTTAAATAAAAATTTATTAATATGAATCGAATCCATGTTGTTTATGAAAAAAAACAAGAGTGGCACTCCTAGAAAAGATAACAACAGGAAAAGACGACTTGTGTATGAAGGAACCATTGTGGACCCGATCAAAGATATCCTTTTCCACGTGCGTTTGGATCATAATAATCAAATCGTTCTGGGTTATCTCTCTGGCAATATACGTCGTAATCATATACTTGTAGTACATGGGGATAGAGTCAAGATCGAAATCAGTGAGTTTGATTCAAAAAGAGGAAGGATTGTGTATCGATTTCCCCGTCCCCGAGTATTCTCTGATGGGATAGAACAAACCAAAGATGATCATAAAGCAATGGAGGATCCCACTTCTCCTAAATCATTGTTGGACCCAGAAAACACAAATCCAATGAGCGGCGATTCCGCAGAGGAAAGAGATAGCAAAGACACAAAGCCTAACCAAGATTAGGCAGATTCCGTTGATTTTTCTGTAAAAGATCTCAGTAAATTTCACAATATTCTTTTCTTTACCTATCGGATAGATATGGACTATTATCGGTTGAACCAATGACTATTCATGATTCCATATGGAATCAATTCCATACTGTTTCTAAATAAAATTAGAAGACTGTCATGATAAAACTTCGTTTGAAACGATGTGGTAAAAAGCAACGTGCGACTTGAAGGACATAATTGTCTGTGGATTTTTATATCCACCATTTTCTATAGTAATGAAGATGCTCTTGGCTCGACATAATCTGTTCTGTTCTGTCAAAAGCCTAATTGATATTAGGTTGTCAGTAAACAGTACATGATGGAGCTCGAGATAAAAAACTTGATTGTTTATCAAACAGGGGAAAGAATCTAGGGTTAGTGAGAATTAATTAATAAAATTCAACTAATTTAAACCAATCTTTGTAAGTATATTTTTAGTATCGAAATCAAAAAGCGAAAAACCAATTCGAACAAGTAGAAAAAATAAAAAGAAAGGTTGTTGGAAACTGGTAAAACTCTTTTGATCATAAGGTGGAATGGGAGTGAATCCTTCGTATTTGATTTATAAAGAAAAGAAGAAAATAAAAAAAAGGTATGTTGCTTTCCTTTTGACAGGAATAAAGGTTTCCGAAGTAATGTATAAACCCAAAGATTCTAGAAAAAAAATATAAAAATTCCGGAACAAGAAAACACTATTTGAAATTGTCTCAACAATGGAATTGGTGATATTGACAGATATCAGTAGGTTAGAGATAAGACAAGCAAAAGAGTTTAGAGACAGCTCAAGAAATCAATAAGGATTTTCCTTTTGAACTTTTTCAAAAATATTATTTTTTAACTTGAGTTATGAGTATGAATGCTATTTTTTTTCTGTAATGAAAGGAAAAAGGAGTCTATTTGAATCATAGTCTAATTCATGATTTTCTAATTCAATTTTCCATTCTATTCAGAAATTTTGAACATTTTTCTTGAGCCGTATGAAATGAAAATCTCATATACGTTTCTGGGGGACCTTTTTTTTATCTATATCTATCCCAATGAGCCATCTATCGAATCGTTGCAATTGATGCTAGGTCTCGAAGAGAAGGAAGAGATATTGCAAAACTGGGTCTTTATGACCCAATAAAGAAAAAAACTTATTTAAACGTTCCTGCTATTCTTTATTTTCTTGAAAAAGGTGCTCAACCTACAGAGACTGTTCATGATATCTTAAGGAAGACAGAATTCTTTAAGGAAAGAGGTTTGGGTTAATGAAAGCAAGGAAAGAACGAGATTTCGGTATATAAAAAGAAAAAATATATAAAATCTTAAGTAGGAGAGAAGTAGGGGAGTTTGTATTTCTATTTTTCTAAATATTGAATTTCTATTGACAAATTGTATTTGATCAATACAATATTGTATTGATCAAATATAATTTGATCATAGATCAATAAAATGATTTAGTTCGTTCTCTATCTTTTCTTCACTTTATTCAAACATTCGATTTATTCAAACATTCAATTTATTCAAATATTCCATTTGTATTTTATCTTAATATAAGATATCGTCTTTAATAAAGACGAAGAATTCACGAAGAAAAATTGGATCAAAAAAGAAAATAAAAATAGGAGATTTTTCATTTTGCTATGAATGGATTTCCTAGTCGATTTTCTCAATTTTAGTAATTGAATTGAGATTTTTTCTCGAATGAAATTTATGTTTGTAAATTTCACGTTTTTACAGACTTATGCAATAAAATGAATTTGATTTAGATCATATCTACCTGTCTCTTTATTTATCAGTTATCTGGGGTTGCTAACTCAATGGTAGAGTACTCGGCTTTTAAGTGCGACTACGATCTTTTACACATTTGGATGAAGAAAAAAATTCGTCCAGACTTTTGGTAGAGTCTATAAGACCGCGACTGATCCTCAAAGGAAATGAATGGAAAAAACAGCATGTCGTAATAATAAGTTTATTCTTGAATTCTTTCAATTTTTTTACTACTATTTCTCGACTTTTCTTTTATTGAAAGTCGAATTTTTTGGAATTTCTTCTTAATCTGAATCTTTTAAAGTTCTTAAAAACTGTTTTGAGTTTTGGAAGAAGAAAGAAGGAGAATAAAGGAATTCTCCGAATTTTCGTTGGGTCTAGTGAATAAATGGATAGAGCCCTATGGCTCCAATTTTTCGTTTCAAATAAAAAAGAAACGAGCTTATGTTCTTCATTGGAACAATTTCCCGATCTAATTAGATGTTAAAAATATATTAGTACCTGATCGGAGAAAAAATCGATGAGTTCTTTTATGATTGAACTTTTGATCGGATTCATTTTTGGAAGGAATCCTAATTATTCTTTATTTTGAATTGGAGATTAATGTGTAGAAGAAACTGTATATTGATAAAAAAGATTGATTCCAAAATCAAAAGAGCAATTGGGTTGCAAAAATAAAAGATATTTAGCCTGTGAAATTCAAATCCGAACAAATCCAGAAACTAATTTTATGGAAAAAAAAGAATAAAATCTTTTTTTTTGAATAGGCTGGCTGGGCTACTCGTTTCTTTTCCGGAGTATTTTTTCATATTGAATGAAAAGATTTGATAAAATCAAATAACCAATACTCTGTTCTGACCATATTGCACTATGTATCATCTGATAAACCTAGAAAAGCCTCAATTCTTCTGGTTCAAGTAGACATTTCAATGAAAGAATTTCAAAAATATCTAGAAAAATATCAATTTCGTCAACAAAAATGCTTATATCCACTCCTTTTTCAAGAGTATATCTATGCATTTGCTTATGATTATGGTTTAAATGCTCTTTTCGAACCTGCGAAAAAGCTGATTACCTATGACAATAAATCGAGTTTAATACTTATAAAACGTTTAATTACTCGAATCTATCAACCGAATTATTTGATGAATTCGGTTGTTCCAAATTGTAACCACAATCAAATTAATGAGCCCAACCGTTTTTTTTATGCTCATTTTTTTTCTCAGATGATATCTGAGGGTTTTGGTGTTGTTATAGAAATTCCATTCTACCTAGGATTTCTATTTGCTTCCTCTCGAAATCAAAAAGAAATCTGTAAATTGCAAAATTTACGATCTATTCATTCAATATTTTCTTTTTTAGAGGAGAAATTCTTGTATTTAAATAAGGTGTCGGACATACTAATACCTTATCCTATTCATTTTGAAATATTAGTCCAAATTCTTCAATCTTGGATCAAAGATATTCCATCTTTGCATTTATTGCGATTCTTTCTCTTAGACTATTTTAATTGGAATAGTCTCGTTATTTCAAAGAGACTGGTTTCTATATTTTCAAAGAAAATAAAAGACTCTCTCGTTTCTTATATAATTCTTATGTATCTGAATATGAGTTTTGTTTACTGTTTATTCGTAAACAATCTTCTTGTTTACGATTAACATCTTTTGGAACCTTTCTTGAGCGAATCTATTTTTATGGAAAAATAGAACATGTGAAAATAGTACATCATACTTTTTTACAAAGATCTATATGGCCCTTTACAGATCCTTTCATGCACTATGTTCGATACCAAGGAAAAGCAATTCTAGCATCAAAAGGGACCGATCTTTTTATGGAGAAGTGGAAATCTTATCTTGTCTGTTTTTGGCAATATTATTTTCATTTTTGGTCTCAAACGAATAGGTTTCATAGAAACCAATTCGACTATTATTCATTCAACTTTCTTGGTTATTCTTCAAATGTAAAAAGAAATCATTTGGTAGTAAGAAGTCAAATACTAGAGTATTCTATCTTAATAGATACTCGTATTAAGAGATTTTATACTATAGTTCCAATCATTCTTCTCATTAGATCATTGTCTAAAGCTTCACTTTGTACTATAGTAGGACATCCTACTAGTAAGCCAATCTGGACAGATTTATCAGATTATGATATTATTAGTCGATTTGGTCGAATATGGAAAAATCTTTTTCATTTTTATAGTGGATCTTCGAAAAAGAGAATTTTGTATCGAATGAAGTATATACTTCGACTTTCGTGTGCTAGAACTTTGGCTCGTAAACATAAGAGTACAGTACGTAAGCTTTTGCAAAGCTTAGGTCCAAGATTATTGGAAGAATTTATTATAGAAGAAGAACAAGTTCTTTCTGTAGTCTTCCAAGAAAAAATTCATTTTTCTTTACATAGATCAAAGAAAGAACGTTTTTGGTATTTGGATATTACCCATATTCATGATCTAATCAATCATGAGACCTAGAATTTCAATAGATTAGAAATAACAAAAAGTAAAGAATTGGATTTTTAGAAATTAAGATTCTGAAATGCTCAAATTTACTAAACGAACTTGGAGTTTATAATTGAATCAACTAAATTAGTTTCAAATTAGTAAACTATTTTATCAAAATATCAGTATGATATGTATACATAGGGAAAGTCGTGTGCAATGAAAAATGCAAGCACGATTTGGGGAGGGGTTTTTTCTTATTCTAACAGACGAGACATTATCTACTCCATCCGATTAGCTCCGGGTTCGAGCCCCGGGCAACCCATAAAAACATTTGAATATTTTTCTTCGTTTTTTTTTATTTTGTAATATTATATTATGTTATTTCATGATAAGATCATGAAATATATCTTTTTTTTTAGCATGGGTTGACGTTGAAATAAAACCGTGCTATAATGGTTAATTAACAAGCCTTCTATGAATTAACTCATCTCGATTAATTCGAGTTCTAGTTAATATGTGTGCTTGGGAGTCTTTGAGAATAGAATAAGTCAAAATTTGATCATGACTGCAATTTTAGAGAGACGCGAAAGCACAAGTTTATGGGGTCGCTTCTGTAACTGGATTACCAGCACTGAAAATCGTCTTTACATTGGATGGTTCGGTGTTTTAATGATTCCTACCTTATTGACTGCAACTTCTGTATTTATTATTGCCTTCATTGCTGCTCCTCCCGTAGATATTGATGGTATTCGTGAGCCAGTTTCTGGCTCTCTGCTTTATGGAAACAATATTATTTCTGGTGCTATTATTCCTACTTCCGCAGCTATTGGTTTGCATTTTTATCCGATATGGGAAGCAGCATCTGTTGATGAATGGTTATACAATGGTGGCCCTTATGAGCTAATTGTTCTACACTTCTTACTCGGAGTAGCTTGCTATATGGGTCGTGAGTGGGAACTTAGTTTCCGTCTAGGTATGCGTCCTTGGATTGCCGTTGCATATTCAGCTCCAGTAGCAGCTGCTACTGCTGTTTTCTTGATCTACCCTATTGGTCAAGGAAGTTTTTCTGATGGTATGCCTTTAGGAATTTCTGGTACTTTCAACTTTATGATTGTGTTCCAGGCAGAACACAACATCCTTATGCATCCATTCCACATGTTAGGTGTAGCTGGTGTATTTGGCGGTTCCTTATTCAGTGCTATGCATGGTTCTTTGGTAACCTCTAGTTTGATCAGGGAAACCACTGAGAACGAATCTGCTAATGAAGGTTATAGATTCGGTCAAGAGGAAGAAACTTACAATATCGTAGCTGCTCATGGTTATTTTGGCCGATTAATCTTCCAATATGCTAGTTTCAACAATTCTCGTTCTTTACATTTCTTCTTGGCTGCTTGGCCTGTAGTAGGTATCTGGTTCACTGCTTTGGGTATTAGCACTATGGCTTTCAACCTAAACGGTTTCAATTTTAACCAGTCTGTAGTTGACAGTCAGGGTCGTGTTATTAATACCTGGGCTGATATCATCAACCGTGCTAACCTTGGTATGGAAGTAATGCACGAACGTAATGCTCACAACTTCCCTCTAGATCTAGCTGCTGTTGAAGTTCCTTCTATTGAAGGATAAGATAGGTTAAGGCTGCTTTTCTTACTATATAAAGGTAAGAGAAATACCCAATATAGTGGTTTTTCAAACCACTATATTGGGTGTTTCTCTTTCCTTTTTTTGCTTTGTTTGATCCCTATTTTTTTTTATTCTTCATTACAGATTTTTTATCGTTATCGTTTCTTGCATCTCTCGCGAAATTCCGTGTAGGCGCGAATTCTCCCAATTTGTGATCTATCATAGATTCTGTTATATAAATAGGTATATGTTCCTTTCCATTATGAATACCGAATGTATGGCCAACCATTGAGGGTAGAATGTTAGATGCCCGAGACCAAGTGACTATTATTTCTTTCTCCTTCCCCATTTTGATTTTTTCCATTTTTTCGAATAAATGATTAGCTACAAATCTTTTCTTTTGATTAGCTACAAATCTTTTCTTTGGATTAGCTACAAATCTTTCCTTTGGATTAGCTACAAATCTTTCCTTTGGATTAGCTACAAATCTTTTCTTTGGATTAGCTACAAATCTTTTCTTTGGATTAGCTACAAATCTTTCTTGTTGACCTATCACAGCTGATTACTCCTTTTTTGACATGGTAAAGATTGGCATTCTATGTCCAATATCTCGATCTAAGTATGGAGGTCAGAATAAATACAATAATGATGAATGCAAAAAAGAGAAAATCCTTTAGCTAGATAAGGGGCGGATGTAGCCAAGTGGATCAAGGCAGTGGATTGTGGATCCACCATGCGCGGGTTCAATTCCCGTCGTTCGCCCATCCCATCGAATTTTGGAAATTCGATTTGGAATGTTCCTATTTACGGCGACGAAGAATCAAACTATCACTATATTTTCTCCTTTTCCTACTTTTTCTTCCAAGCGCAGGATAACCCCAAGGAGTTGCGGGTTTTTTTCTTCCAATTGGAGCTTTTCCTTCACCGCCCCCGTGGGGATGATCCACAGGGTTCATAGCTGCTCCTCTTACTACAGGACGCTTACCTAGCCAACACTTCGATCCAGCTCTACCCAAACTTTTTCGGGTCACCCCAACATTACCCACTTGTCCGACTGTTGCCAAGCAGTTTTGGGATATCAAACGAACCTCCCCAGATGGTAATCTTAATGTGGCCGATTTACCCTCTTTTGCAATCAGTTTCGCTCTAGCACCTGCTGCTCTAGCTAATTGTCCGCCCTTTCCATGTTTGAATTCTATGTTATGTATGGTCGTGCCTAAAGGCATACCGGTTGAAGTAGATTCTTCTTTTTTATCAAAAAAAACCCCTTCCCAAACTGTACAAGCTTCTTCCAAAGCATACGGCTTTCTAGATGTATATGATGATATCGAAAAAAATAGATCTTTTCATCGTATAATGAAGTATCACATGAGTGGATATATAGGAATCCTAATCTGCCGAATCATTCATGTTATCATCTTCTACATCCTAGGTCTTTCCGTTCCGTCATCTGGCTTATGTTCTTCATGTAGCATTCAGACCGAATGACTCTATCAAATTACGTCGATACTTCCACATATTACGGGTAACGTAGGAGACATCTCTTCGGGGGATCTTCATTACCACTGCTTAGCTTTCAATTCGCCTCTGACCATCAAATGAAATGTGAATAACCCGTCCTCCTCTCTTTGAAAGAAGAGGCGCTTCCGGTTCGGTACGTGCTTCAAACAATTTTCTCCATATTACCATATCTCTAGAGTCAATAATTCTCTATTAGAAACTACTGAACTCAATCACTTGCTGCCGTTACTCAACAGTTTTCTGTTGAGGTCTATTCCATAGAGGTACTCCAATTGAATCAGTGATCGATTTCTAGGTTTTGTCGTAAACCTAATTGGTTACTTCCAATTACGTAAATCAATAGTTCAAACCGCACTCAAAGGTAGGGCATTTCCCATTGATATAGGAACTTCTGCACCAGAAACAATGGTATCTCCAATTATAGCCCCTCTGGGATGTAAAATATATCTCTTCTCACCATTCCCGTAGTGTATAAGACAAATGTATGTATTTCGATTAGGGTCGTATTCTATGGTTACGATTCTACCAGATATGTCTTTTTGATTCCGTCGAAAATCGATTTTACGGTATAGACGCTTATGACCCCCCCCTCTATGCTTTGCGGTAATGATTCCTCTGACATTACGACCTTTACTACAACGATGCCGTCCATAGATCAGATTATTTCGTGGATTGGATTTCATTTGACTGTCTACAGCTCCATTGCGTGTACTTGGACTAGAAGTTTTGTATAAATGTATCGCCGTGTTATTAAGTATTTTTCTTGAAGTTCTTTTCTTTAGAATCTCTAGAAGAGGTGGAATAGAATAACCTGATGGAAGCGTAATGATCATATGCCTGTAATGGATTGCATGTCCCATAATAGGTCTCTTCGACCCTTTCGGGGTAGTCGATGGCTATTCATAGCCATTACCTGAACACCAAAGAAGAGTTCAACCCAATACTTACTTGATTTCTGTCTTAGTTGATCCTGATTCGGCATTAGAAGTATGTATATTGATTCTTCCCCAATAACCGAAGACTTTTTCCTGTAACTACTCCATATTTGATTCCATCCATAACTCCAATTTCTTCCCTATGAGTCCCAGTATTGATCAGGATTCGAGTTCTTAATCTTCCTATGTTATGGTATGAATATACCATATTCAATTCGTTATGGATGGATGATGAGATCCCATCCATAGAGAGCCAACTTATTGAACATTCCCATTAGGGTGCATCCAGTAGGAATTGAACCTACGAATTTGCCAATTATGAGTTGGGTGCTTTAACCATTCAGCCATGGATGCTGAATCTAAGAGATATTATCATAATCTAAAAGATGTATGATCATAATCATACACATTGGATCAAAAACGGGGTCAGAGGGATCAAAAACCGCTAATTCGTATAAAGCCATCGAACCGGCCCAACCAGCAACTAGAGCTGTGTGCATTATATGAACAGAAAGCAATCGACCGGGATCATTCAATACGACAGTATGAACACGATACCAAGGCAAACCCATGGAAATACTCCTTAAGAGAAATAGAAACTATGTCACTTTATTTTATCGCATTAAACTCAAAAGACTATATACTGTGTACCTCACCTTTTTGCAGTAGATTCTGTATCAGAAAGGGCTCATTTTGATTTCATCCCATTGAAAATCAAAATAAGGGAACAACTCCGTTCGTAAGAACAAAGAGAAGCAGATCTATTCAGTCCAAGGCGCATCGGAAGATTGCATTTTTATAGTTAAACTGATCCATCGAATGGATCAAATATTAAGTGAATATTTTCACATTTTTTTATTTTTCTTTTTTTTTTTATAGTGTAGGAGGAGCATGAAAAATTCCAAATTGAGTATTTCGAAGTTGCAAGACGTAGTCGAAGTCTTTGTTTCAGACTACATTTTGAACAGGGTGATAATCTTTCACTTATGTTCGTTTATGGTTATGCTTAGTACGAAACTCATTACTAACGACGAATGGTTACAGAGGGTCGATTTTTGGTTATCTAAGCGAAAAGATGCAAAAAGTGTTACTCCAGTTAACACTAAAACTATCTCTTTTAGTGAAAATTGTTTTCGGCGCAGATATGTCTTCTATGGACATATAGAAGAGGGTAGAGAAGCACAATTGTATAAAAATTGTGCAAGAACTTCACGTGCACACGCTCGTTTAAACGGAATCCTTTTAGATCAACTTTGTGAATTTCTTGTTCAATTCAAGAATGAACAAATGAGTCTGAATGAGATGACTGAGCGTTTTCGAAAAGAGCTTAGTGCAGCGATTATAAATCGCTGCATATACTTTGAACACAAAGTAGAGCTTTATGATATTAAAGTAGAGCTTTATGATATTTTCACTTTAGTCGATCTTTTTGTGGACATTAACGCCGACTTAGGATTGTGCAATTTGTTTTCTGAAATTATAGAAAATGCAAAATTGGATCAATCCATTAACCAAACCATCAATAGATCTTTGAAAATGGAAATATGCTATCCATTCGATAGTATCTTTCCACCCTTCTTAATCAATTTTTGTAGGAGCAAAAATCTCCTTTTTAAAATAGTGCTTTTAACTTTTCTTTGTTCCGAAGAGCGCATTTCGATCGACGAGTTTTATCTTATCTTGAAAAGCTTTACGAAGCGGAATTCGTTCCATTGATAGAGGCCAGTAATCTGGCTAACGGGCCCCGCCAAATTCAGAACAGGTTTTTAGAACCTGGGCACAATAATTCTATTCACACAATACAATTTTATAACCTTGCGAAGTCTTATTGTATTGATGAATTGAATATGATTCAGGTACAGTTGAAACGAATCCACTCTAATATGGCCGGGTTACGAGCCGGCCTTCATTTGTGCTCCAAGGAGCAAGTGTTTTTGTCTTGTAAAAGCGATTTGAGAGTCTACATGAAGTCTTATTGCAAACAATTCAAAAAAATCAAAGAAAATTTTGAAAAAAAATCGCGAAACATCGGACATATTTGATTACTTTATTCAAACGCATGTCGATTTCGCGATATGCATTCATATATTCGAAATTATGAATGCTACGATACGATGGAATGATCCAGGTTGGTTGGATTCATCGTCTGAAGATAATTCAGACGATGATTGGAGTGATCTGATCAAGTTTGGTATTGGAATTAAGAAAAAAAACTTTGATCCACCAAAAATCCCGGGTTCAGGGAGGTAAATGTTTGAGAAAAGGTCAAATTTTAGCAGACGGTGCCGCTACAGTTGGTGGGGAACTCGCTTTAGGGAAAAACATATTGGTAGCTTATATGCCATGGGAGGGTTACAATTTTGAAGATGCAGTACTAATTAGCGAACGTCTGATATATGAAGATATTTTTACGTCTTTTCACATTCGGAGATGTGAAATTAAGACTTATGTGACTGAAAGAATCAATGATTCAAATATTAAACAATCAGTGAAGAAATATTACCTAATTTTCTAATCAACAACCAATACCTAAAAAATAGAAGTCAAAATGAAAATCATCATCAGCATTTTTTGTAGTAAAATAAGGATAACATTAATACTCTTCATAATAATCTTAAAGAAAAGTAGGAACTCTATGAAAAAAAAAAAGAAAAATACAGCACATGATTGGATATCCAGCTGGATCTTGGACTGGAGAGAGATATTAAGAGAGATCAAGAAATCTCACTCTTTCATAGACATTTTTTTCGACCAAGAACGCTTTATGAGACTCTTTGACTCCCGAATTTTGGGTATCCTATTTTCCAAAAATTCCCAGGGTTCAGGAAGCAATCGATATTTAACCAAAACAGGTTTAATAACTCGAGATTCCAGGATCAAAAATGTAGTAAAACGTGTCCATGGTGTCGTCAAAAATGTGGTAAGGGGTGTGATGCTACTTGTACTAGGGGTCTGTTTATGTCGTCTTCAAAATCGAAATATAGTTGAACGAAAAAATATCTATTTGAGGGGGTTTCTTCCTATACCTATGAATTCGGTTGGATCTAGAGAAGAATCTTCTAATATTAATAGATTTGTAATTTCGCTTTTGTATCCTCCAAAAGGATCTTCTAATCAATCCATACATCATTTCGATTCCATTAGAAATGAGGATGTGGAACGAACAGAGATAGAATCAGGTCGATTCCCGAAATTTCTTTTTGGATCTTCCTCAAAGTTCCGGCTATCCGCAGAAGGTGAAAAGCGGATGAATAATAATCTGCTTCCGGAAGAAATCGAAGAATTTCTTGGGAATCCTACAAGATCCATTCATTCTTTTTTCTCTGACAGATGGTCAGAACTTTATCTGGGTTCGAGTCCTACGGAGAGGTCCCCTGTAGAGAAGGCTCTTTGGAAGAGAAAATTGGGTGTTTCTTTTGTCCCTTCAGGCGGCGATCGGAACATAAAGAACTGGTGGATCTATTCAAAATAATTAGGTATTTACAAAAAACCGTCTCAATTCATCCTATTTCCCCCGGGTATTCTATGATTCCGAAGGAGAAATCGAATGCAGAAGATCGATTTGCAGAAATGGTAATCGATTCATTCTATCAATAACGGAGCCGAATAAGGATTCCATTGGAAAAGATAGTATGAATCATCGAACTAGGACGAAATCTACGATCAATCAACATTTATCCAATTGGGCAAAGAGTGAGAAGAAATGGTTCGACCCTTTTATTTGTCGAACCCAGAGATCCAGGAATGGGTATCCTGATGCATATAGCAAATGTCGAATGAGTTCCAGAATCTCCAGGAAGATTTCCTGGGATATTTCTCTTCGAACAGGAGAAGCTTCAAGTAGTCTTCGATCAATTACGAGATTTACGAGATCAATTACGATGCCATATCACTGATTTTTCGAGTTATTGGGATTTGATTGATTGGTCCGAAATTTTCGACATATACGAATTCACTTTCACTAAGTTATTTCTTGTCCTTTTGCCCATGGCACGTCTCTTTTTTCATAAGTTACTTAAGTTACTTATCTTTTTTCCTAAGTTTTTGTACTGGTTATATCCCCGATTCTCTGTACATATCGGGAATATCGCCATTCATAGTTCTGAGATGTACATTTATGAATTGAAAGATCCGATCCAGGAGAAGTCGTTCGAACCACTACGTCTTCAAATCGTTCTTTTGAAGAAATTGAAACCCTTCTTATTGAACGATCATAATACTTCTCAAAGATTGGACGATCATAATACTTCCCAAGGATCGAAATTATGGATCAATGAAGAAAGAATATTCCCATTTTATTTCAACGAAATATCAAAGTGGATGATTGACTCATCCCATAGTAGAAAGAATCGCATGAAATCCTTTGATAACACGGATTCCTATTTCTCCATCATACCCCATGATCGAGACAATTGGCTGAATCCCGTGAAAGCATTTCATAGAAGTTCTATGATATCTTCTTTTTATAAAGCAAATGGACTTCGATTTTGGAATGATCTACATCACTTTTGGTTCTGGGTCTCTTGTAAGAAAAGATTTCCCTTTTTTGTGGAAAAAATTCGTATCAATAATGAGGATCTTACATATCGAAAATTCCTCAATATCTCATTTATTCGCAACAAAATAGTTTCTTTGTACGTCGGTCAAAAAAAACATTTTGTTTTGAGTCTTTCTGCAAGGGTATCTGACATAAACATACCTCAGGATCAGGATTTTCCAAAAAGTAGCGACAAAAGAGAGAACTTGTACAAATCTTTCATGTATAAATTGTATCAAAAATTCTATAATAGATTCTATACATCTTTCATTTTTCCAAGAACTCTTTATGCAATTCAATCCGATCCAGTCGTTTTTAGAGCTAGTTCCTCGATCGCGGACCTTTTAAGACCAATTCAATCTGATCCAGTCGTTTCTAGAGCTAGTTCCTCGATCGCGGACCTTTTTAGATTGGAAAAAACTTTTTGGCAATCTTTTTCAGATATGAATCGATCTGATTCAAAAATGAAGAACTTGCATCAGTATCTCAGTGTCAATTCAAACATGGACTGTGGATCAAATCCATGTTCTGAGAAATCTTTACCATCCGGAAAGAAGGAAAAAAGGAGTCTTTTTGGTTTTCGAAGTAAAAAGAAATACGTTAAAAAAAGAAATATCAAAATAATCAATAAAAAAAAACTTTTTTCTGTAAAACTTTTCGAAGGGAATATTGAAGAAAATATTATTTACTTAGAATGGACTATTTACAAAGAATGGCTGCTCACGATCTTTACTACGAGCGGGTTCAAATATTTCAGATTCATCCTTTCCGAGATTTTTTCCTATTTTATATTCCCAACCGTGATATCCAAAATTCAAGATATTCTGGATATACCATGGGTATATCTGAGAAGATTTGATGAAATGGACTCTGATAAGTGAGAAGATTTTGATGAAATGGACTCTGATAAGTAAGAAGATTTCAAATCTTCATTTAGTACAGCTACTCCGAAAAAAGACTAATCTGTCTCGAACAAAGACTGATTCTTTTAATGGGTCTTCTCCTTTTCTTTCTTGTACATTTTCATTATTCTTCTCATATAGGAATAAGTCATTGATATCGGCTGAGTTCCTCTTTTCAATTCTTTTCCTTCTTCTTTTTGCTGGATATCTCGCTTGTAGAGGTCTTACCTTCATTTGCAAAACCTGTCGTCAGTTATTTCTAGATTTTGAAAAGATCAAATCTTGGGCAAATCCATCATGCTTCATGGAGTTGGAAAAACTTAGGGATAGGTATCCTATATCTTCTTTCAGGTCAGAGAATTTAGAGGATCCCTTTCCAGTTATTTTCCAGGATCCCATTGGATTTATAGAGAATCCCCGTCCAGTTATTGCTATTCTGCAAAAATACTATGTTATTCTGGAAGAATACATAGGAGAATTCTTCAATTTTCTGATAGAACTAGGATACCTACTACTTTTTCAGGAAGAATCTGAGAATCGAAATCGGATCGATTTGCTCATCTCTTATCTCACCTATCGCATAAGTTCTTTCATAAGTCTCATCCCAAATAATTTCATCAATCAAATCATTTTTTTTATAAATACGAGACATCTAAGTCCTACAAGTATAGAGATGTATTCATTGATAAGGAAAAGAAAAAAGGTGGGGAACTGGGATGATGAAATAGAATCCTGGGTGGCGGACACCGATTGGGTTGATGATCAAGAAAAAGAATTTGTGGTTCAGCTCTGCACCTTAAGTACAGAAAAAAGGATTAATGAAATTCTATGGAGTTTGACTCAGAGTAATCTTTAGATGAAATAGTGGAACAACCTGGATCCAATTATTTACGGTACTTATTTGAAATGCAGCAAAAGGATCTATTGAATTATGAGTTCAATAAATCCTGTTTAGCGGAAAGACGGATATTTCTTGCTTATTATGAGACAATAACCTCGTGGGGGACTTTTCATTTGTCATCTCGTCCAACCCCCTTTTCGCTTCGCTTAGCCCCGTACCCTTCTAGGAGTGTTTTAGTGATAGGTTCTATAGGAATTGGGCGATCCTATTTGGTCAAATCCCTAGCGAAAAATTCTTATCTTCCTTTCATTAAGATATATCCGCTCGAGTACCGGTATTTATACGATTACGATTGCGATTTTTACGAGGCGTCTTTTTGGTCTTTTTTGGATGGTGAATCATATTGGGTTGGAGGTGAATTCGACGACTGTGAGGATGAGGGTATTACTTCTATTCCTTTTGATGTTGATGATTTTGATGTTGATGATAGTGGCGATATTGCTAAGAATATTAATTTTGATAAGATTCTTTTCAATATGACACAGGATAGGCTAACTAGCAATAACCCATTTTATTGGGATATGACCGTGCAATTCGATTTGGCAAAAACAATATCTCCTTGTATAGTATGGATTCCAAACATTCATGATCTGGATCGGGATGAGTTGAGGTATTTATCCCTCCATCTAGAAGAGAGCTCTCTTTCCAATTCCAAGGATCGTCAAGATGTTTTACTAGAAATATTCTAGTTATTGCTTCGACTCATATTCCCCGAGAAGTGGATCCCGCTCTAATAGGCCTGAATAAATTTAATACATTCATTAAGATACGAAGGCTTACTATTCCAGAACAACGAAGGTACTTCCGGATTCTTTCATATACTAGGGGATTTGGCTTGGAAAATCAAATATTCGATAGTAAGAAATTTGGGTCTATAACCATGAGTTCGAATGCACAACATCTTGTAGCCTTAACAATGAGGTCCTATCAATTAGTATTACACAGAGGAAATACATAATAGAAGAAACGAATTCAATTCGATTCGCTTCTTTTAGACAGACTTGGGATTTTCAAACTCACATAAGATGGTTTCAGGATCATAGGATCTTTTTGTATCAGATAGGAAGAGTTTTTGCACAAAATATATTTCTAAGCAATTTTCCCATAGATCCTATATATATCTATATGCAGGACCCTATCGCGAGGAATAAAATATGGAAGTTCTTATTTGTACAAATGGTACGTCGAACTTGAAACAAATTTGAAGAAAATAACGATACTTCTTTATCTTTTGAGTTGTTCTGCCGGATTGGTCACTCAAGATCTTTGGTCTTCACCCGGACCCGATGTCAAAAATTGGATCACTTCTTCTGAATTTCTTGAGAATGATTCTCAGCTAGTTCAGAACCTATTAGAATTAGAAGGCTTTCTGGTGGGATGCTCATGGATAGAAAAAAATAGCAGTGAGACATTACTTCTTCGGTCCGAACCAAAGAATCCGTTAGATATGATGCAACAGAATTCTTTCTATTCTACCCGTTATCGTAGTAGATTGAGAAATGAAATAGAAATAAACGAATCGGAGTTTGAAGAAGAGCATGAAGCCGTGAACCCGCAGAAGATAGAGAACGATTTCTTCAATGAAAATCAAATAGAAATAGACATAGTCCGGTCTCCTAGAATATTTCGCTATATATTTGATAATCTCGAAATTGAGAATATCAAAAAGCTTATAAAATCGGGACTTCCTTATTGGGCCGAGTCATTTCAGGGCAACTGGCCTTTTTATCTTGAGGAAGATCAGCTTCAAGAGGAGGAGCTTCAAGAGAATGATTCGGAGTTCTCGGAGAATGAAACAATTCAGCACCAGAAACAAGACAGATTTTCAAAAGAACAAAGCTTTTTTATAATAAACCGATTTATTTGGGAACCTTCGGAGCCATTCTTTCTCGTAGTCATATACCTGTACTTTTGGCTTTCACCTCGAGAATTTTTTTCAGATGATCATTTAGATGAGAAGAGTCCTGACCTAAATAAGCATCCTTCTTCATATATAGAAGAAGACAGTTGGTTCCATAAGGGAGAAAAGTACTACGAATTGTTGGGGCGTCGTCAGAGATGGCAAAGAAGACTTAGAATCAATAGTTCCTTATCTAAAGGATCTTTCTCCTCTCATATTCTGTTCGAGAGTTATCAGTATTAGCGAATCTGTTCCTATCTAACGAAAGGCTATTGGATCAAATGACCAAAATATTGTTGAGAAAGAGATGGCTTCTCCCGGAGGAAATGAACCATTTGATTTGTGGAACAGGAGAAAGATTTCCCATTCCTTATCCGTAAAGATATGTAGCCATGAAAAAGGGAAAAGGCCTAGCGTGGAAGAGGATTGGCCGGGTGGTTGGTAGAGTCGTGGAAACACTTGTTTATTCGATATTTTGGACCTTAGTTCATACAAGCATAAATTTCAATCTTAGATCAAAGCACTATGTACGGATGATATAAACTGCCTAAACAAGAATTCCTTTCTTGTTTAGGCGAACAACCAGAGTAGAAAAACAGAGTAGAAAAACGGATTCATTCGGATCGACATGAGGGTCCAACTCCATTGGATTGCCAGAATCCATCTTGTATATTTGAAGCAGGTTGACCCCCGTGCTTCTCTCATGGTACAACCCTCTTCCTGCTGAGCTGAGCCCCTATCTCCTCGGCCCACAGAGGAAAAATGTAAGGCTGGTGCTCAAAATTCATTACGGAAGAAAGGACTCACAGAGCCAGGATCACTAGGGGGATCACTAACTTCTACTAAAACGAATACTAATATAATAGAAAAGAACTCTTTTTTCTGTATACTTTCCCCGGTTCCATTGCTACCGCGGGCTTTACGCAATCGATCGGATCGTATAGATATCCCTTCAACACAACATAGGTCATCGAAAGGATCTCGGACAACTCACCAAAGCACGAAAGCCAGAATCTTTCCGAAAGTTGATTCCTATTTCAAGAGTGCATAACCGCATGGATAAGCTTACACTAACCCGTCAATTTTGGATTCAATTGGGGATTTTCCTTGGGAGGTATCCGGAAGAAATTGGAATGGAATAATATAGATTCATACAGAAGAAAAGGTTCTCTATTGATTCAAAGGGTATACCTATGGGATAGAATAAGAAAATCGAAATGAAATGAAAGAATCCAGGAAAAAAGGAAATCGAAAAAAGGAAATAGAACAAACAAATAAGTAGAAGATCGAAGAGCTCTCAAAATGACAAAATTGAAACTCAAAAAGGATCCTTCTTTCTAATTCTCTAAGGATGAGAGGCAAAGGGATTTCTATCGAGAAAGAGTTCTTGTTCTTATTTAGATAGAAGATCGTGATTTGATCCGCATATGTTTCGTAAAAGAGAAATCTTTTCCTTTGATCATAAATGAAAAGTCTTCAATTGGAATATGAAAACGTGACTGAATTGGTCTTAGTTACTCTTCGAAACGGAGTGGAAGAAGGGAAGAAATTCTCGAACGAAGAAAAGGATCCAATTACTTCGAAAGAATTGAACGAGGAGCTGTATGAGGTCAAAATCTCATGTACGGTTCTGTAGAGTGACAGTAAGGGTAACTTATCTGTCAACTTTTCCACTATCAACCCCAAAAAACCAAACTCTGCCTTACGTAAAGTTGCCAGAGTACGATTAACCTCTAAATTTGAAATCACTGCTTATATACCAGGTATTGGCCATAATTTACAAGAACATTCTATAGTATTAGTAAGAGGAGGAAGGGTGAAGGATTTACCCGGTGTGAAATATCACATTGTTCGAGGAACCCGAGATGCTCTCGGAGTAAAGGGTCGTCAACAAGGGCGTTCTAGTGCGTTGTAGATTCTTATCCAAGACTTGTATCATTTGATGATGCCATGTGAATCGCTAGAAACATGTAAAGTGTATGGCTAACCCAATAACGAAAGTTTCGTAAGGGGACTGGAGCAGGCTATCATGAGACAAAAGATCTTCTTTCTAAAGAGATTCGATTCGGAACTATTAGATGTCCAGGGTCCAATATGAAAATCATTTCAGAGGTTTTCCCTTACTTTGTCCGTGTCAACAAACAATTCGAAATACCTCGACTTTTTCAGAACAGGTCTGAGTCAAATAGCAATGATTCGAAGCACTTTTTTTACATTCAACTATGTATTTCGGAAACCTAAGGACTCGATCGTATGGATATGTAAAATACAAGATTTCCAATCCTAACAGGAAAAGGAGGGAAACGGATACTCAATCTCAAGTGAGTAAACAGAATTTCATACTCGATCTCATAGATCCATATAGAATTCTGTGGAAAGCCGTATTCGACGAAAGTCGTATGTACGGCTTGGAGGGAGATCTTTCCTATCTTTTGAGATCCACCCTACAATATGGGGTCAAAAAGCCAAAAAAAAAAAATTGATTCGTTTTTAGCCCTTATAAAAAGAAAACGGATTCTTTAACCTCTTTCACGCTCATGTCACGTCGAGGTACTGCAAAGAAAAAAACTGCAGAATTCGATCCAATTTCTTGTAGTCGAGTCGTTAACATGTTGGTTAACCGTATGATGAAACACGGAAAAAAATCATTGGCTTATCAAATTTTCTATCGAGCCGCGTTAGATATTGAAAAAAAGACAAAAGAAAATCCAGTATCTATTTTACGTCAAGCAATACTTAGAGTAACTCCCAGGGTAGGAGTAAAAACAAGAAGAGGAAAAAACGGAAAGACTTATAAAGTCCCTGTTGCAATCCCACTTCCACAAGGAATATTACTTGCCATTCGTTGGTTATTAGAAGCATCCCGAAAGCGTTCGGGTACAAGTATGACTTCACAA
>JAMFTS010002640.1:0-24013 GCA_028095005.1 Rhynchospora pubera | reverse complement strand
TTTAGCCCATTGCTCAAAAGATGTTTTTGATAGGATCCCTATCAACAACAATTTTCACTTCTGGTTCCGGCGAACGAATAATCATAAAGTCCTCCTCTTTCCGGACAACACATACAAAGAGACTTGCCAAGAGTAAATTGGGCAAACTAGATACTTATTAAATGGAGCACCTATGATATTTAGGTAATCCGAGGCATGTGTTCGGATCTATTATTCCATTTCATATCAGGTGCTCCGCGGACTCTCTATCTAAGGATTTTTTAATCATCCCAATTTAGATTATCCGTATCTAAATCATCCATACCAATCTCATTCGTATCCTCCTCAGACGAAGTATCCTCATCTGAGGAATTGAACCCATCTTCAGAATCCCAATAATCAGATGAATTATCCTCATCTGAGGATTTCAACCAATCTTGTGAATTCCATCGAATGTGAGCGTGCATCATTTCCATGATGTAATGCATATAGCCACATCCGTATTCGTTTGAATAAAGGGAATCCAAAAATGGTTGCAGCATTGCGATTCTGTTCAAAATTTTCTTTGATTTTTTCCAATTGTTTACAATAAGACTTGATGTAGACTCTCAGTCGCTGTTACAAGACAAAAACACTTGCTCCTTGGAGCACAAATGAAGGCCGGCTCGTAACCCGGCCATATAAGAGTGGATTCGTTTCAACTGTATCTCAATCATATTTAATTCATCACTTAAATATGACTTAGAGAGAGTATAAAAATCCAGTGTTTGAATAAGAACAGTTTTGTTAGGTGAAGATAAAAGCCTAAAATTTTGGCCTTTTATCGTAGCTAGCGTTTTCTACTAACTCCAGGAATTCCATTTTAGATTCATAATCTTGAAAAAGCTTTTCAAGTTTAGATATAAACTCGTCGATCGAAATGCGATCTTCGGAGCAAAGAGAAGTTAAAAGCACTATTTTAAAAAGGAGATTTTTGCCTCTGCAAAACCTTATTAAGAAGGGCGGAAAAACATCATAGAATGAAAAGGATTCTAATGTGTTTCCATTTTGCAAAGATGCATTGACCTTTTGATCGAATAGTGCATTTTCTATAATTTCGGATAGAAAGTTGCACAATGCGAAATTCGGGTTGCTCTTAACAAAAAAATCGATCAAACTAAGAGTATCCGCTATCTTGTTACAGGATAGCAGTTTGTTTTCAAAGTTATTTTTCATTCTTTTGTTAATTTCTTCCTCAAAACGTGCCGTTACTTCATCGATGTCAAGTTTTTCATTGTTGAATTGAACAACAAGTTCCGAAAGTTTATCTAAAAGGACCCCGTTTAAACGGGTGTCTTCAAAAGAACTTTCGTTACAATGAGTATAGAAAACCGTCTCTCTGTCTTCTTCGACGTGTCGAAAAAAGAGACGTCTGCGCCGTATAGAAACCAATAAACGGCAAATAAACGGATTTGGTTGAGGGTCGACTCGACAAGCATTTTGTCGTCCAGATACGAAAAAATGTATCATTTTAACACATTCTTCCCTTAGTAATGTGCTCTTTTTTAAGCAGCACAATACAGCGACATATGCTATATATCGTAACGTTATTTATAACGTAGTCCGCAAGAAAGAATTGGACTACGTCTCGAAATTTATCGTAACATAGTGATGTTACAATAGATTTCCATCTGTAATTGCCATTTGGATTCATCATAATAAAAAATTTTATTGGTGTACTTTAATACAAATTCGTGAGTGAATATATTCACTTATTCTTTGATCAATTCTAATGCAATCTCCCCCTATATTGCAAGGTGCCGTATGGGCTTATCTGGTATAGAATAGATCTGCTTCTCTTTGTTCTTACGAACGGAGTTGTTCCCTTATTTTGATTTTCAATGGGATGAAATCAAAATGAGCCCTTTCTAATTTTTCACTCGAATTCTATTTTTTTTATATCGTTTTTCTATATTATATAATATAGAAAAATATTAAGCCAAATACAAGGGATATAGAAAAAGTATAATAAAAAAACACAAGAATTCTTCTTCCGAATGGTAAATAGAAGGTCATAAAATGATTAATTATATCTTCTTTCCTTTAATAGGAAAAAAGAAATAAGAAACCCTATAGCTTAATTAACTAAAATTTTTAAAAACTCAATTGAATGAATTGAATGGAAATTCAAAAGTAAAAGACAGAGTAATGTTATTCAAGTGAATCTTATTCAAGTTTGAAACGCTTTGTGATCTTCAACCAATTACGTGCTTCAATATAATTGTCTGGAGTGAGCGCTATAGCTTGCTTCCAGTATTCGGCAGCTTTATTGAACCAGTCTTCTGCAATTTCAGAATCGCCCTCTAGAATGGCTTGTTCTCCCCGGTCGGAATAGAAAAATTCTTTCCTAAAAAACCGTACTTGAGAGTTTACTATCTCATACGGCTCCGTAATATATTCTTTTTTATATTCTATTCATATGTCTTATATGACATATATAATAAGACATAACTAATATGATAATTTAGTTAAATTAATAATTCATTTTGCCTTGATTTTAGATAAACTTTTTTATAAAAAAAAAATGCATTACGATTAGTTTAAAACGCTAATTTATTTAATAATAAATAAGTTTGATCTTTTCTTCCCACTTTCCGAATAATAAACTATGTATAGTTTCTATATATTTTTTTTAGGATTTTCTGAAAAGTAACTATCTCATTTTCTTATAAGAAAATTTTATAGAATTTTTGAAAAAGAATTCTCTAAAGAAGAAAAAGAACTTACTATCCTTAGGATCTAATACTACACCGCTGCTTAGCATCTTAGTGGATCAACTCGATTACATAAGTGGATTCCTAACTTAATATCCCCCTATCATGGCATAAGTAAGCAGTTCTTAATTGTATCGACACAATAGCTCGATAATTGATCTTTACGGTGCTTGCTCTATCCTTTTTATTTTTTATCCATAGATAAAGGCTATATCTTTTTTTTCTTCCTATTTTGGTTCTCGCGAATTCTTTTTATTTGCTACAGCTCACAAAAATCGTGACTTTTGACGATTTCCATGTAGAAACCCCATTTTTTCTAATAGCTACTTTTTTTTCTATAGTAGAGATAGCCGCACGTAATGACAGATCACGGCAATATTATTGCACGATTGAACTAAAAAAGGATTTCGTTCTAGTGCTCGAAAATAATATTCCAAAGCTTTTGTATGTTCCCCATTATTTGTGTGTATAAGGCCTATATTATAGAGTATGAAACTTCGATCATAAGGATCTATTTCTGGTCGCGTAGCTTCATAATAATTCTGTAAAGCTTCTGCATAATTTCCTTCGGATTGAGCCAACATTCGTTACGGTCGTTCAGTCTATTGAAAAGGTCTCCGTTCCAAAACCGTACAGGATATTCTCATTTCATACGGCTCCTACCTTCTGCGCATAATACTGAGAAAAAAAATCTTTTGAATGAAAATCGACTATTCTCATATTTTTATGAACTGAAAGAAGCTAGCATTTTTACAAGAAATCTCTAGTCAACCTTTTAATCAGAGGTTTTTTCTGAATACCAATTCAACATATAAATAATATATATATTATTTAGATGAAAAAGGGAAGTCCAATAATTTCTTTGTTTTTAACGCTTGCTGTTTCTGAGAATTAGTCACTTCAACGATCTTTGATGGTTTTATGGGTATCCAAAGTACGAACGAAATGGATGTTTGTTGTCCTAACCATTCTTATTAGTCCCGATTCCTATAAGGAAAAGGGGTATTTCGAACAAAGTTTTTGTTCTGTTGATTCCTACGTGTAGTGCTTTTTCCCTATACTTAATAGGCCTTATTACTAGAGTAGGATTGACCGCAATACGAATAAATCTATAGGTCTAATCTTTCGCTTAATGCCTCAAATTGACAATTGAGGCATTTGAGATTGCATCAATCGAGGATACACGATTGAAGGGATGGATTGATGGTTCTATCCCCACCCAAACTTCACCTTCACCAAGCGTAGATTTCTTTTCATGATTGGGTTTTTTCTATTCCGCAACACATTTTTCTTGCTAAGACTTAACTAAAGCTAAAAAAAACCAAGAAAAAAGAATCAAATCGCACCATCTCTGTAATAGGTAAATGCCTTTTTTTCTCCTGAAGTTGTTGGAATTATTCCCAACAAGATATTGGCTACAATTGAAAAAGTCCTATCTATAAAATTCCCATTTATACGAGATCTAGACATAATTTAGTAATTCGTTCTATTTGAAAATGTTTTTCATTTTCCCAAGGGAAAATGATCCTAATAAAAAAGGAAAAATAAAGTACCAAATTCTGTAAAAAAAAAATCCCTGTTACGATTATTTCCTTTTCAATAGGTCCTTGGAGTATTTTCTTGATGTAAATATAGAATGTGAATATAAATATATATCGTAGGAGAGATGGCCGAGTGGTTGAAGGCGTAGCATTGGAACTGCTATGTAGGCTTTTGTTTACCGAGGGTTCGAATCCCTCTCTTTCCGTTTTTTTGAATTCTTCACTGTTCTTGGTTAGGATTTTGAAGATCAAAAAAGAATTGAATTGTCCAGAAATCCACTTTTTCCTTTTTTTCTGTATCGAGAAAATCGTTGAACAAAGTGATTAAGAATTTCTAAAGAAAGGTTTTTTTGAATGAGAAAGATTAACCTTGCCTTTTTTTATGTTTCAAATTGGGACAAATCACTGTAAGTTGTCTGCGCCTACGAACTAGGCGGCATCTTTGACAAATTTTGCGAACTGATGCTCCAATTTTCATAGTTTTTATTTGTTATCTTTTTTTTTTTGTTGAATTCACTGGGAAGAAATAAGACTCATCTCTTTATTTTATTGGAATCAATAATTTCCAAAGGGGTCCCAGAAAGAGAAAAATCACCCGAATCTGCCTAATCTTGGTTAGGCTTTGTGTCTTTGCTATCTCTTTCCTCTGCGGAATCGCCGCTCATTGGATTTGTGTTTTCTGGGTCCAACAATGATTTAGGAGAAGTGGGATCCTCCATTGCTTTATGATCATCTTTGGTTTGTTCTATCCCATCAGAGAATACTCGGGGACGGGGAAATCGATACACAATCCTTCCTCTTTTTGAATCAAACTCACTGATTTCGATCTTGACTCTATCCCCATGTACTACAAGTATATGATTACGACGTATATTGCCAGAGAGATAACCCAGAACGATTTGATTATTATGATCCAAACGCACGTGGAAAAGGATATCTTTGATCGGGTCCACAATGGTTCCTTCATACACAAGTCGTCTTTTCCTGTTGTTATCTTTTCTAGGAGTGCCACTCTTGTTTTTTTTCATAAACAACATGGATTCGATTCATATTAATAAATTTTTGGATGTACAAAATCACTTGAAACTGATAGAATTAATGATTTCTAATTCGAATATTCTCTTTTGTATTTCTGACAGCTTTCTCTTTTATATTTTTTTCTATTTTTATGAGGATTACCATACATAACACAAAATCTCTCCTCCAATTCTTTGAAGTCGAGCTTCTCGATCTGTCATTATACCCCGAGAAGTAGACAGAATTACAATTCCTATTCCGCCTAAAATCTTAGGAATTCGTTGATATTTTGAATAAATTCGTAGACTAGGTCGGCTTATACGTTTTAAAAAAGTTCTAGTTCTATATATTCCTTTTTGAGTCTTTCTATATCGTAGAGTTAAAATCAAGAAATTTTTTTGATTTTCTTGGTGTTTTCGAACATTTTCAATAAAACCTTCAGTTAAAAGTATTTTAACCACGCTTTCCGTAATATTTGTAGATGGTATTCGAACAGTTTCTTTTTTAGCCATGTCAGCATTTCTTATCAAAGTTATAAGATTGGAAATAGTGTCTTTACTCATGACGAACTAAGCTTATGGATTCTCGCTAATTGTTATGTAATCAACATGTTTTATTTTTTTTTCATTCGAGAAAGAATATATACCTGAGAAACAATCCAAGAATTTCATCTATTTCAAATAGATGATACCCAATAAGACTAGAAAATATATATATTTTCTAGTCTTATTTACTAGTGTTTATAATACATCAGGAGCTAATGAAAGGATTTTAGTAAAACGAAATTTTCTCAATTCTTCAGTGATTGCACCAAAAATCCTAGATCCCTTTGGATTTCCTTTTTGATCAATGATAACTGCTGCATTGTCATCGTATTTTATTATCATACCATCTTCGCGTTTCAATTCCTTACGTGTACGTACAACTACAGCTCTAATTACTTCTGATTTTTCTAGAGACATATTGGGAACTGCTTCTTTGATTACAGCAACAATGACATTACCAATTTGAGCATATCGTTGATTACTCGCTCCTATGATTCGAATACACATCAATTTTCGAGCACCGCTGTTATCTGCTACATTCAACATGGTCTGAGGTTGAATCATATGTTTTTAATTTCAATTTTTGAATTTCAGTACAAAAAGATAAAAAAAAAGAAGAAAGAAATATTTTCTTTCCATAAAATAGAAATCTACACTTGCTTTTTAATCTTGAATACCTTATTTTTTGGTTTTCTTCTATATTTCTATTCTGAAATAAGAAATTGAGTTTGTATAGGCATTTTGTGAGCAGCTATTGAGATCGCTCTTCTAGCTACAGGTTCTGATACTCCACCCATTTCATAAAGTATTCGACCTGGTTTAACAACGCATACCCAATATTTTGGATCTCCTTTACCTGAACCCATGCGTGTTTCCGTAGTCCTAATTGTAACAGGTTTGTCGGGAAATATACGTACCCATATTTTTGCCCCACGACGCACATATCGTGTTATTGCCCTTCGCCCGGCTTCTATTTGTCTAGCTGTAATCCAGGTAGGTTCAAGTGCTTGAAGAGCATATCTGCCAAAAGATATCGAATTACCTCGACGAGATACTCCCTTCATTCTTCCTCTATGTTGTTTACGAAATCTAGTTCTTTTTGGGTTATAGTCGATGGTGAAATCTCATCTCTATTGCAAAACAGGACATGAGAGTTTCTTCTCATCCAGCTCCTCGCGAATAGGAATAAAAGGGTTCAATTTTGATTATTCAATCATTGAATTGAATTCAATTTTTTTTTCAATAAAATCAGAATAGTTTGATACAAAAAAATATACAAAAAAAGAAAGCCAAGGTGTGTGTTCATTTATTTCTATTTAATAGAATACACATAGAATATGATGTTTGTTTTATAATGAATCTTTTCTTTTCTGATTTTGATTTCTATTGAATGAATTGTGTTCAAATATTTTGATTCCGTGAATCAATAGGTATTTCGCGGGCGAATATTTACTCTTTTCTCTTTCATTTTTTTCTTTCATTCGTAAGTTTCATTCATGACTTTCAGAAAAATTGAAATTTTTTTTGGTTTGTTCCGCCATCCTACCTAATGAATTCTTAGAATTTGTTTTAAATAGAATTCTATAAAATCACAGGTTCTGTCGTTCCCCTAGCTTCTCTATTCATGATTAGGCCCAAACTCTACAATGGAGCTTTCAACAAAATTTGTTTTCAAGTTAATTTCCTTAGTTTTATTAACTCCAGACTCTTTATTCTTTGTTATTTTATTCATATTTCTCTTTTTTCTTTATTTTTGAATTGGATATTTGATTAAGAATAAAATGAAAAAATTTGATGCTTTGTGACACTGCTTTTTCTTTTAGTAATTTATAGACCATACATAATGGGATTATATAACATGGATATTTTGTTCTTTCTTTCTATCAGCCTTCCTTTTATCCACACCCCCTTTAGTTTGACTTAGCAAAATCGGATTTTTTCTCTATGAATTAGAAAATAAAGAAGAGATTTCAGTTGCTACAAATATATGATTTATTCATATAGTGACTGTTTGGGGGGATCTTGATAATACGAAGCAATAAGTTGGTTTTTAGTTTTTTTACCTTGAAATAGAAACAAGTTTTGAGTAAGGGTTAGTTGATTTTTTCAGCCCCCGCTTGAAAATGTTAAACTTTTCAATTTGAAAGAAAAAACTAACGAATCACACACTAAGCATAGCAATTATACTAAATAAAAAAAATCAATGAAATTATTATTTAACCCTAACTAATTCGAACTGCTTGTTTCTCTTTAATGCAAAAGAATCCATGAAAGAATTTGTCTTTTTTTCTTCTATCATTGCTATCAAATAGAAAGAAAAAGTAAAATATATATATATATTTGTTTGCAACTTTTCTTTCTCTACTTTCTAAATATCCAAATTTTTAGGCCTAGCACTCCATAGATTGTTTGAATTGTATGAGAACCATAATCTATTTTGCTACAAATTATTTGTAGGGGAAGTTTACCTTCTCTTTTACCTTCTTTACGTGCAATATCTTTTCCATCGATACGACCTGCGAGTTTTACTTTTATTCCTTTTGTATCTGTTTTTCTAGCTAAATCAATAGCTTGTGCCATTGTCTTTCTATAGGGGACTCTATTTTTTAATTGTAAGGCTATATATTCTGCAAGAAGATTAGGTTGTCTATAATGTATTTCAGCTTTTTCGAGGTGAACAGTGATTTTTCTGGGGCTGGGGTATACAGAATAAAATTCTTGTTTTTTTATATTTTCCCGGAAATGGGCCAATGTGTTTTCTTTGAGTAAGAATTTTGGCACGAATCCGCTATATATTTTTATTCGTATAAATGGTTTTTGTATTTTATTTGCTTGTTTTCAATTTTTATTCGTACAATTCCTTCGAAGCCTAAGGGAGGTATTCGAATGTTTTCATATTTTGTATTCCTTTGGTTTACTTCTTTGACAACCATTTGGTAATATTTGTTGAGCCTATATTGTACATAATTCTTGAAAAAATCTCGTATTTTTTGATCTTCTTGTATACCCGTAGCATATTTTTTTGGTTCTTCGAACCAAATAGAATGATGACTTTGGGTTGTACCAAGTCTGAAACAAAGTGGATTTGTTTTTTGTCCCATAATTCCTCCCTATTTTATTTTTTTATCCATATTTTTGGAATTTCATAGGAATCTAAATCTTAGATTGATCTAAGAAAGATTTCGGTTTTTCCTTTAGTACGATTGTTATATGACACGTGGTTCTTTTTATTGGAAAACTATGTCCTTGAGCACGGGGTCTTGCCTTTTTTTTAATAGCACCTCTATTGACTTCGGCTTTACTAATGAATAAATCCGCTTCTTTTAAACCCATATTATGATTTGCATTTTTTGCTGCAGAATAAATTAATTTAGAAATGGGATAAGATGCTTGATAAGGCATGAAATATAGTATTATAAGTGTTTCTTGATAAGAACGTCCACGAATTTGATCAATGACTCTTCGTGCTTTGGAAACAGAAATATGGATATGTTGAGCTAAAACCTTTACTTCTTTACCTGAAGTTAAACTCGAGTTCTTTTTCATAGGATTTTCCCCTAGCTTTTTCCAATTTTTCATAAGATCTCCTTAATATTTGTTTGATCCCTATTTTTTTTTATTCTTCATTACAGATTTTTTATCGTTATCGTTTCTTGCATCTCTCGCGAAATTCCGTGTAGGCGCGAATTCTCCCAATTTGTGATCTATCATAGATTCTGTTATATAAATAGGTATATGTTCCTTTCCATTATGAATACCGAATGTATGGCCAACCATTGAGGGTAGAATGTTAGATGCCCGAGACCAAGTGACTATTATTTCTTTCTCCTTCCCCATTTTGATTTTTTCCATTTTTTCGAATAAATGATTAGCTACAAATCTTTTCTTTTGATTAGCTACAAATCTTTTCTTTGGATTAGCTACAAATCTTTCCTTTGGATTAGCTACAAATCTTTCCTTTGGATTAGCTACAAATCTTTTCTTTGGATTAGCTACAAATCTTTTCTTTGGATTAGCTACAAATCTTTCTTGTTGACCTATCACAGCTGATTACTCCTTTTTTGACATGGTAAAGATTGGCATTCTATGTCCAATATCTCGATCTAAGTATGGAGGTCAGAATAAATACAATAATGATGAATGCAAAAAAGAGAAAATCCTTTAGCTAGATAAGGGGCGGATGTAGCCAAGTGGATCAAGGCAGTGGATTGTGGATCCACCATGCGCGGGTTCAATTCCCGTCGTTCGCCCATCCCATCGAATTTTGGAAATTCGATTTGGAATGTTCCTATTTACGGCGACGAAGAATCAAACTATCACTATATTTTCTCCTTTTCCTACTTTTTCTTCCAAGCGCAGGATAACCCCAAGGAGTTGCGGGTTTTTTTCTTCCAATTGGAGCTTTTCCTTCACCGCCCCCGTGGGGATGATCCACAGGGTTCATAGCTGCTCCTCTTACTACAGGACGCTTACCTAGCCAACACTTCGATCCAGCTCTACCCAAACTTTTTCGGGTCACCCCAACATTACCCACTTGTCCGACTGTTGCCAAGCAGTTTTGGGATATCAAACGAACCTCCCCAGATGGTAATCTTAATGTGGCCGATTTACCCTCTTTTGCAATCAGTTTCGCTCTAGCACCTGCTGCTCTAGCTAATTGTCCGCCCTTTCCATGTTTGAATTCTATGTTATGTATGGTCGTGCCTAAAGGCATACCGGTTGAAGTAGATTCTTCTTTTTTATCAAAAAAAACCCCTTCCCAAACTGTACAAGCTTCTTCCAAAGCATACGGCTTTCTAGATGTATATGATGATATCGAAAAAAATAGATCTTTTCATCGTATAATGAAGTATCACATGAGTGGATATATAGGAATCCTAATCTGCCGAATCATTCATGTTATCATCTTCTACATCCTAGGTCTTTCCGTTCCGTCATCTGGCTTATGTTCTTCATGTAGCATTCAGACCGAATGACTCTATCAAATTACGTCGATACTTCCACATATTACGGGTAACGTAGGAGACATCTCTTCGGGGGATCTTCATTACCACTGCTTAGCTTTCAATTCGCCTCTGACCATCAAATGAAATGTGAATAACCCGTCCTCCTCTCTTTGAAAGAAGAGGCGCTTCCGGTTCGGTACGTGCTTCAAACAATTTTCTCCATATTACCATATCTCTAGAGTCAATAATTCTCTATTAGAAACTACTGAACTCAATCACTTGCTGCCGTTACTCAACAGTTTTCTGTTGAGGTCTATTCCATAGAGGTACTCCAATTGAATCAGTGATCGATTTCTAGGTTTTGTCGTAAACCTAATTGGTTACTTCCAATTACGTAAATCAATAGTTCAAACCGCACTCAAAGGTAGGGCATTTCCCATTGATATAGGAACTTCTGCACCAGAAACAATGGTATCTCCAATTATAGCCCCTCTGGGATGTAAAATATATCTCTTCTCACCATTCCCGTAGTGTATAAGACAAAGTATGTATTTCGATTAGGGTCGTATTCTATGGTTACGATTCTACCAGATATGTCTTTTTGATTCCGTCGAAAATCGATTTTACGGTATAGACGCTTATGACCCCCCCCCTCTATGCTTTGCGGTAATGATTCCTCTGACATTACGACCTTTACTACAACGATGCCGTCCATAGATCAGATTATTTCGTGGATTGGATTTCATTTGACTGTCTACAGCTCCATTGCGTGTACTTGGACTAGAAGTTTTGTATAAATGTATCGCCGTGTTATTAAGTATTTTTCTTGAAGTTCTTTTCTTTAGAATCTCTAGAAGAGGTGGAATAGAATAACCTGATGGAAGCGTAATGATCATATGCCTGTAATGGATTGCATGTCCCATAATAGGTCTCTTCGACCCTTTCGGGGTAGTCGATGGCTATTCATAGCCATTACCTGAACACCAAAGAAGAGTTCAACCCAATACTTACTTGATTTCTGTCTTAGTTGATCCTGATTCGGCATTAGAAGTATGTATATTGATTCTTCCCCAATAACCGAAGACTTTTTCCTGTAACTACTCCATATTTGATTCCATCCATAACTCCAATTTCTTCCCTATGAGTCCCAGTATTGATCAGGATTCGAGTTCTTAATCTTCCTATGTTATGGTATGAATATACCATATTCAATTCGTTATGGATGGATGATGAGATCCCATCCATAGAGAGCCAACTTATTGAACATTCCCATTAGGGTGCATCCAGTAGGAATTGAACCTACGAATTTGCCAATTATGAGTTGGGTGCTTTAACCATTCAGCCATGGATGCTGAATCTAAGAGATATTATCATAATCTAAAAGATGTATGATCATAATCATACACATTGGATCAAAAACGGGGTCAGAGGGATCAAAAACCGCTAATTCGTATAAAGCCATCGAACCGGCCCAACCAGCAACTAGAGCTGTGTGCATTATATGAACAGAAAGCAATCGACCGGGATCATTCAATACGACAGTATGAACACGATACCAAGGCAAACCCATGGAAATACTCCTTAAGAGAAATAGAAACTATGTCACTTTATTTTATCGCATTAAACTCAAAAGACTATATACTGTGTACCTCACCTTTTTGCAGTAGATTCTGTATCAGAAAGGGCTCATTTTGATTTCATCCCATTGAAAATCAAAATAAGGGAACAACTCCGTTCGTAAGAACAAAGAGAAGCAGATCTATTCAGTCCAAGGCGCATCGGAAGATTGCATTTTTATAGTTAAACTGATCCATCGAATGGATCAAATATTAAGTGAATATTTTCACATTTTTTTATTTTTCTTTTTTTTTTTTATAGTGTAGGAGGAGCATGAAAAATTCCAAATTGAGTATTTCGAAGTTGCAAGACGTAGTCGAAGTCTTTGTTTCAGACTACATTTTGAACAGGGTGATAATCTTTCACTTATGTTCGTTTATGGTTATGCTTAGTACGAAACTCATTACTAACGACGAATGGTTACAGAGGGTCGATTTTTGGTTATCTAAGCGAAAAGATGCAAAAAGTGTTACTCCAGTTAACACTAAAACTATCTCTTTTAGTGAAAATTGTTTTCGGCGCAGATATGTCTTCTATGGACATATAGAAGAGGGTAGAGAAGCACAATTGTATAAAAATTGTGCAAGAACTTCACGTGCACACGCTCGTTTAAACGGAATCCTTTTAGATCAACTTTGTGAATTTCTTGTTCAATTCAAGAATGAACAAATGAGTCTGAATGAGATGACTGAGCGTTTTCGAAAAGAGCTTAGTGCAGCGATTATAAATCGCTGCATATACTTTGAACACAAAGTAGAGCTTTATGATATTAAAGTAGAGCTTTATGATATTTTCACTTTAGTCGATCTTTTTGTGGACATTAACGCCGACTTAGGATTGTGCAATTTGTTTTCTGAAATTATAGAAAATGCAAAATTGGATCAATCCATTAACCAAACCATCAATAGATCTTTGAAAATGGAAATATGCTATCCATTCGATAGTATCTTTCCACCCTTCTTAATCAATTTTTGTAGGAGCAAAAATCTCCTTTTTAAAATAGTGCTTTTAACTTTTCTTTGTTCCGAAGAGCGCATTTCGATCGACGAGTTTATATCTTATCTTGAAAAGCTTTACGAAGCGGAATTCGTTCCATTGATAGAGGCCAGTAATCTGGCTAACGGGCCCCGCCAAATTCAGAACAGGTTTTTAGAACCTGGGCACAATAATTCTATTCACACAATACAATTTTATAACCTTGCGAAGTCTTATTGTATTGATGAATTGAATATGATTCAGGTACAGTTGAAACGAATCCACTCTAATATGGCCGGGTTACGAGCCGGCCTTCATTTGTGCTCCAAGGAGCAAGTGTTTTTGTCTTGTAAAAGCGATTTGAGAGTCTACATGAAGTCTTATTGCAAACAATTCAAAAAAATCAAAGAAAATTTTGAAAAAAATCGCGAAACATCGGACATATTTGATTACTTTATTCAAACGCATGTCGATTTCGCGATATGCATTCATATATTCGAAATTATGAATGCTACGATACGATGGAATGATCCAGGTTGGTTGGATTCATCGTCTGAAGATAATTCAGACGATGATTGGAGTGATCTGATCAAGTTTGGTATTGGAATTAAGAAAAAAAACTTTGATCCACCAAAAATCCCGGGTTCAGGGAGGTAAATGTTTGAGAAAAGGTCAAATTTTAGCAGACGGTGCCGCTACAGTTGGTGGGGAACTCGCTTTAGGGAAAAACATATTGGTAGCTTATATGCCATGGGAGGGTTACAATTTTGAAGATGCAGTACTAATTAGCGAACGTCTGATATATGAAGATATTTTTACGTCTTTTCACATTCGGAGATGTGAAATTAAGACTTATGTGACTGAAAGAATCAATGATTCAAATATTAAACAATCAGTGAAGAAATATTACCTAATTTTCTAATCAACAACCAATACCTAAAAAATAGAAGTCAAAATGAAAATCATCATCAGCATTTTTTGTAGTAAAATAAGGATAACATTAATACTCTTCATAATAATCTTAAAGAAAAGTAGGAACTCTATGAAAAAAAAAAAGAAAAATACAGCACATGATTGGATATCCAGCTGGATCTTGGACTGGAGAGAGATATTAAGAGAGATCAAGAAATCTCACTCTTTCATAGACATTTTTTTCGACCAAGAACGCTTTATGAGACTCTTTGACTCCCGAATTTTGGGTATCCTATTTTCCAAAAATTCCCAGGGTTCAGGAAGCAATCGATATTTAACCAAAACAGGTTTAATAACTCGAGATTCCAGGATCAAAAATGTAGTAAAACGTGTCCATGGTGTCGTCAAAAATGTGGTAAGGGGTGTGATGCTACTTGTACTAGGGGTCTGTTTATGTCGTCTTCAAAATCGAAATATAGTTGAACGAAAAAATATCTATTTGAGGGGGTTTCTTCCTATACCTATGAATTCGGTTGGATCTAGAGAAGAATCTTCTAATATTAATAGATTTGTAATTTCGCTTTTGTATCCTCCAAAAGGATCTTCTAATCAATCCATACATCATTTCGATTCCATTAGAAATGAGGATGTGGAACGAACAGAGATAGAATCAGGTCGATTCCCGAAATTTCTTTTTGGATCTTCCTCAAAGTTCCGGCTATCCGCAGAAGGTGAAAAGCGGATGAATAATAATCTGCTTCCGGAAGAAATCGAAGAATTTCTTGGGAATCCTACAAGATCCATTCATTCTTTTTTCTCTGACAGATGGTCAGAACTTTATCTGGGTTCGAGTCCTACGGAGAGGTCCCCTGTAGAGAAGGCTCTTTGGAAGAGAAAATTGGGTGTTTCTTTTGTCCCCTTCAGGCGGCGATCGGAACATAAAGAACTGGTGGATCTATTCAAAATAATTAGGTATTTACAAAAAACCGTCTCAATTCATCCTATTTCCCCCGGGTATTCTATGATTCCGAAGGAGAAATCGAATGCAGAAGATCGATTTGCAGAAATGGTAAATCGATTCATTCTATCAATAACGGAGCCGAATAAGGATTCCATTGGAAAAGATAGTATGAATCATCGAACTAGGACGAAATCTACGATCAATCAACATTTATCCAATTGGGCAAAGAGTGAGAAGAAATGGTTCGACCCTTTTATTTGTCGAACCCAGAGATCCAGGAATGGGTATCCTGATGCATATAGCAAATGGTCGAATGAGTTCCAGAATCTCCAGGAAGATTTCCTGGGATATTTCTCTTCGAAACAGGAGAAGCTTCAAGTAGTCTTCGATCAATTACGAGATTTACGAGATCAATTACGATGCCATATCACTGATTTTTCGAGTTATTGGGATTTGATTGATTGGTCCGAAATTTTCGACATATACGAATTCACTTTCACTAAGTTATTTCTTGTCCTTTTGCCCATGGCACGTCTCTTTTTTCATAAGTTACTTAAGTTACTTATCTTTTTTCCTAAGTTTTTGTACTGGTTATATCCCCGATTCTCTGTACATATCGGGAATATCGCCATTCATAGTTCTGAGATGTACATTTATGAATTGAAAGATCCGATCCAGGAGAAGTCGTTCGAACCACTACGTCTTCAAATCGTTCTTTTGAAGAAATTGAAACCCTTCTTATTGAACGATCATAATACTTCTCAAAGATTGGACGATCATAATACTTCCCAAGGATCGAAATTATGGATCAATGAAGAAAGAATATTCCCATTTTATTTCAACGAAATATCAAAGTGGATGATTGACTCATCCCATAGTAGAAAGAATCGCATGAAATCCTTTGATAACACGGATTCCTATTTCTCCATCATACCCCATGATCGAGACAATTGGCTGAATCCCGTGAAAGCATTTCATAGAAGTTCTATGATATCTTCTTTTTATAAAGCAAATGGACTTCGATTTTGGAATGATCTACATCACTTTTGGTTCTGGGTCTCTTGTAAGAAAAGATTTCCCTTTTTTGTGGAAAAAATTCGTATCAATAATGAGGATCTTACATATCGAAAATTCCTCAATATCTCATTTATTCGCAACAAAATAGTTTCTTTGTACGTCGGTCAAAAAAAACATTTTGTTTTGAGTCTTTCTGCAAGGGTATCTGACATAAACATACCTCAGGATCAGGATTTTCCAAAAAGTAGCGACAAAAGAGAGAACTTGTACAAATCTTTCATGTATAAATTGTATCAAAAATTCTATAATAGATTCTATACATCTTTCATTTTTCCAAGAACTCTTTATGCAATTCAATCCGATCCAGTCGTTTTTAGAGCTAGTTCCTCGATCGCGGACCTTTTAAGACCAATTCAATCTGATCCAGTCGTTTCTAGAGCTAGTTCCTCGATCGCGGACCTTTTTAGATTGGAAAAAACTTTTTGGCAATCTTTTTCAGATATGAATCGATCTGATTCAAAAATGAAGAACTTGCATCAGTATCTCAGTGTCAATTCAAACATGGACTGTGGATCAAATCCATGTTCTGAGAAATCTTTACCATCCGGAAAGAAGGAAAAAAGGAGTCTTTTGGTTTTCGAAGTAAAAAGAAATACGTTAAAAAAAGAAATATCAAAATAATCAATAAAAAAAAACTTTTTTCTGTAAAACTTTTCGAAGGGAATATTGAAGAAAATATTATTTACTTAGAATGGACTATTTACAAAGAATGGCTGCTCACGATCTTTACTACGAGCGGGTTCAAATATTTCAGATTCATCCTTTCCGAGATTTTTTCCTATTTTATATTCCCAACCGTGATATCCAAAATTCAAGATATTCTGGATATACCATGGGTATATCTTGAGAAGATTTTGATGAAATGGACTCTGATAAGTGAGAAGATTTTGATGAAATGGACTCTGATAAGTAAGAAGATTTCAAATCTTCATTTAGTACAGCTACTCCGAAAAAAGACTAATCTGTCTCGAACAAAGACTGATTCTTTTAATGGGTCTTCTCCTTTTCTTTCTTGTACATTTTCATTATTCTTCTCATATAGGAATAAGTCATTGATATCGGCTGAGTTCCTCTTTTCAATTCTTTTCCTTCTTCTTTTTGCTGGATATCTCGCTTGTAGAGGTCTTACCTTCATTTGCAAAACCTGTCGTCAGTTATTTCTAGATTTTGAAAAGATCAAATCTTGGGCAAATCCATCATGCTTCATGGAGTTGGAAAAACTTAGGGATAGGTATCCTATATCTTCTTTCAGGTCAGAGAATTTAGAGGATCCCTTTCCAGTTATTTTCCAGGATCCCATTGGATTTATAGAGAATCCCCGTCCAGTTATTGCTATTCTGCAAAAATACTATGTTATTCTGGAAGAATACATAGGAGAATTCTTCAATTTTCTGATAGAACTAGGATACCTACTACTTTTTCAGGAAGAATCTGAGAATCGAAATCGGATCGATTTGCTCATCTCTTATCTCACCTATCGCATAAGTTCTTTCATAAGTCTCATCCCAAATAATTTCATCAATCAAATCATTTTTTTTATAAATACGAGACATCTAAGTCCTACAAGTATAGAGATGTATTCATTGATAAGGAAAAGAAAAAAGGTGGGGAACTGGGATGATGAAATAGAATCCTGGGTGGCGGACACCGATTGGGTTGATGATCAAGAAAAAGATTTGTGGTTCAGCTCTGCACCTTAAGTACAGAAAAAAGGATTAATGAAATTCTATGGAGTTTGACTCAGAGTAATCTTTTAGATGAAATAGTGGAACAACCTGGATCCAATTATTTACGGTACTTATTTGAAATGCAGCAAAAGGATCTATTGAATTATGAGTTCAATAAATCCTGTTTAGCGGAAAGACGGATATTTCTTGCTTATTATGAGACAATAACCTCGTGGGGGACTTTTCATTTGTCATCTCGTCCAACCCCCTTTTCGCTTCGCTTAGCCCCGTACCCTTCTAGGAGTGTTTTAGTGATAGGTTCTATAGGAATTGGGCGATCCTATTTGGTCAAATCCCTAGCGAAAAATTCTTATCTTCCTTTCATTAAGATATATCCGCTCGAGTACCGGTATTTATACGATTACGATTGCGATTTTTACGAGGCGTCTTTTTGGTCTTTTTTGGATGGTGAATCATATTGGGTTGGAGGTGAATTCGACGACTGTGAGGATGAGGGTATTACTTCTATTCCTTTTGATGTTGATGATTTTGATGTTGATGATAGTGGCGATATTGCTAAGAATATTAATTTTGATAAGATTCTTTTCAATATGACACAGGATAGGCTAACTAGCAATAACCCATTTTATTGGGATATGACCGTGCAATTCGATTTGGCAAAAACAATATCTCCTTGTATAGTATGGATTCCAAACATTCATGATCTGGATCGGGATGAGTTGAGGTATTTATCCCTCCATCTAGAAGAGAGCTCTCTTTCCAATTCCAAGGATCGTCAAAGATGTTTTACTAGAAATATTCTAGTTATTGCTTCGACTCATATTCCCCGAGAAGTGGATCCCGCTCTAATAGGCCTGAATAAATTTAATACATTCATTAAGATACGAAGGCTTACTATTCCAGAACAACGAAGGTACTTCCGGATTCTTTCATATACTAGGGGATTTGGCTTGGAAAATCAAATATTCGATAGTAAGAAATTTGGGTCTATAACCATGAGTTCGAATGCACAACATCTTGTAGCACTTAACAATGAGGTCCTATCAATTAGTATTACACAGAGGAAATACATAATAGAAGAAACGAATTCAATTCGATTCGCTTCTTTTAGACAGACTTGGGATTTTCAAACTCACATAAGATGGTTTCAGGATCATAGGATCTTTTTGTATCAGATAGGAAGAGTTTTTGCACAAAATATATTTCTAAGCAATTTTCCCATAGATCCTATATATATCTATATGCAGGACCCTATCGCGAGGAATAAAATATGGAGTTCTTATTTGTACAAATGGTACGTCGAACTTGAAACAAATTTGAAGAAAATAACGATACTTCTTTATCTTTTGAGTTGTTCTGCCGGATTGGTCACTCAAGATCTTTGGTCTTCACCCGGACCCGATGTCAAAAATTGGATCACTTCTTCTGAATTTCTTGAGAATGATTCTCAGCTAGTTCAGAACCTATTAGAATTAGAAGGCTTTCTGGTGGGATGCTCATGGATAGAAAAAAATAGCAGTGAGACATTACTTCTTCGGTCCGAACCAAAGAATCCGTTAGATATGATGCAACAGAATTCTTTTTCTACCCGTTATCGTAGTAGATTGAGAAATGAAATAGAAATAAACGAATCGGAGTTTGAAGAAGAGCATGAAGCCGTGAACCCGCAGAAGATAGAGAACGATTTCTTCAATGAAAATCAAATAGAAATAGACATAGTCCGGTCTCCTAGAATATTTCGCTATATATTTGATAATCTCGAAATTGAGAATATCAAAAAGCTTATAAAATCGGGACTTCCTTATTGGGCCGAGTCATTTCAGGGCAACTGGCCTTTTTATCTTGAGGAAGATCAGCTTCAAGAGGAGGAGCTTCAAGAGAATGATTCGGAGTTCTCGGAGAATGAAACAATTCAGCACCAGAAACAAGACAGATTTTCAAAAGAACAAAGCTTTTTTATAATAAACCGATTTATTTGGGAACCTTCGGAGCCATTCTTTCTCGTAGTCATATACCTGTACTTTGGCTTTCACCTCGAGAATTTTTTTCAGATGATCATTTAGATGAGAAGAGTCCTGACCTAAATAAGCATCCTTCTTCATATATAGAAGAAGACAGTTGGTTCCATAAGGGAGAAAAGTACTACGAATTGTTGGGGCGTCGTCAGAGATGGCAAAGAAGACTTAGAATCAATAGTTCCTTATCTAAAGGATCTTTCTCCTCTCATATTCTGTTCGAGAGTTATCAGTATTTAGCGAATCTGTTCCTATCTAACGAAAGGCTATTGGATCAAATGACCAAAATATTGTTGAGAAAGAGATGGCTTCTCCCGGAGGAAATGAACCATTTGATTTGTGGAACAGGAGAAAGATTTCCCATTCCTTATCCGTAAAGATATGTAGCCATGAAAAAGGGAAAAGGCCTAGCGTGGAAGAGGATTGGCCGGGTGGTTGGTAGAGTCGTGGAAACACTTGTTTATTCGATATTTTGGACCTTAGTTCATACAAGCATAAATTTCAATCTTAGATCAAAGCACTATGTACGGATGATATAAACTGCCTAAACAAGAATTCCTTTCTTGTTTAGGCGAACAACCAGAGTAGAAAAACAGAGTAGAAAAACGGATTCATTCGGATCGACATGAGGGTCCAACTCCATTGGATTGCCAGAATCCATCTTGTATATTTGAAGCAGGTTGACCCCCGTGCTTCTCTCATGGTACAACCCTCTTCCTGCTGAGCTGAGCCCCTATCTCCTCGGCCCACAGAGGAAAAATGTAAGGCTGGTGCTCAAAATTCATTACGGAAGAAAGGACTCACAGAGCCAGGATCACTAGGGGGATCACTAACTTCTACTAAAACGAATACTAATATAATAGAAAGAAACTCTTTTTTCTGTATACTTTCCCCGGTTCCATTGCTACCGCGGGCTTTACGCAATCGATCGGATCGTATAGATATCCCTTCAACACAACATAGGTCATCGAAAGGATCTCGGACAACTCACCAAAGCACGAAAGCCAGAATCTTTCCGAAAGTTGATTCCTATTTCAAGAGTGCATAACCGCATGGATAAGCTTACACTAACCCGTCAATTTTGGATTCAATTGGGGATTTTCCTTGGGAGGTATCCGGAAGAAATTGGAATGGAATAATATAGATTCATACAGAAGAAAAGGTTCTCTATTGATTCAAAGGGTATACCTATGGGATAGAATAAGAAAAATCGAAATGAAATGAAAGAATCCAGGAAAAAAAGGAAATCGAAAAAAGGAAATAGAACAAACAAATAGTAGAAGATCGAAGAGCTCTCAAAATGACAAAATTGAAACTCAAAAAGGATCCTTCTTTCTAATTCTCTAAGGATGAGAGGCAAAGGGATTTCTATCGAGAAAGAGTTCTTGTTCTTATTTAGATAGAAGATCGTGATTTGATCCGCATATGTTTCGTAAAAGAGAAATCTTTTCCTTTGATCATAAATGAAAAGTCTTCAATTGGAATATGAAAACGTGACTGAATTGGTCTTAGTTACTCTTCGAAACGGAGTGGAAGAAGGGAAGAAATTCTCGAACGAAGAAAAGGATCCAATTACTTCGAAAGAATTGAACGAGGAGCTGTATGAGGTCAAAATCTCATGTACGGTTCTGTAGAGTGACAGTAAGGGTAACTTATCTGTCAACTTTTCCACTATCAACCCCAAAAAACCAAACTCTGCCTTACGTAAAGTTGCCAGAGTACGATTAACCTCTAAATTTGAAATCACTGCTTATATACCAGGTATTGGCCATAATTTACAAGAACATTCTATAGTATTAGTAAGAGGAGGAAGGGTGAAGGATTTACCCGGTGTGAAATATCACATTGTTCGAGGAACCCGAGATGCTCTCGGAGTAAAGGGTCGTCAACAAGGGCGTCTAGTGCGTTGTAGATTCTTATCCAAGACTTGTATCATTTGATGATGCCATGTGAATCGCTAGAAACATGTAAAGTGTATGGCTAACCCAATAACGAAAGTTTCGTAAGGGGACTGGAGCAGGCTATCATGAGACAAAAGATCTTCTTTCTAAAGAGATTCGATTCGGAACTATTAGATGTCCAGGGTCCAATATGAAAATCATTTCAGAGGTTTTCCCTTACTTTGTCCGTGTCAACAAACAATTCGAAATACCTCGACTTTTTTCAGAACAGGTCTGAGTCAAATAGCAATGATTCGAAGCACTTTTTTTACATTCAACTATGTATTTCGGAAACCTAAGGACTCGATCGTATGGATATGTAAAATACAAGATTTCCAATCCTAACAGGAAAAGGAGGGAAACGGATACTCAATCTCAAGTGAGTAAACAGAATTTCATACTCGATCTCATAGATCCATATAGAATTCTGTGGAAAGCCGTATTCGACGAAAGTCGTATGTACGGCTTGGAGGGAGATCTTTCCTATCTTTTGAGATCCACCCTACAATATGGGGTCAAAAAGCCAAAAAAAAAAATTGATTCGTTTTTTAGCCCTTATAAAAAGAAAACGGATTCTTTAACCTCTTTCACGCTCATGTCACGTCGAGGTACTGCAAAGAAAAAAACTGCAGAATTCGATCCAATTTCTTGTAGTCGAGTCGTTAACATGTTGGGTTAACCGTATGATGAAACACGGAAAAAAATCATTGGCTTATCAAATTTTCTATCGAGCCGCGTTAGATATTGAAAAAAAGACAAAAGAAAATCCAGTATCTATTTTACGTCAAGCAATACTTAGAGTAACTCCCAGGGTAGGAGTAAAAACAAGAAGAGGAAAAAACGGAAAGACTTATAAAGTCCCTGTTGCAATCCCACTTCCACAAGGAATATTACTTGCCATTCGTTGGTTATTAGAAGCATCCCGAAAGCGTTCGGGTACAAGTATGACTTCACAATTAAGTTCCGAATTAATAGATGCTGCTTCAAAAAAACGTGGTAAGGCCATACGCAAAAAGGAGGAGACTCATAAAAGGGCAGAGGCAAGTAGAAGTTTTGCTCATTTCGTTAATTCATGAACGGGATCTATGGATTTACATAGGTCCATGGATTCATACATCTCGATCGGAAAAGAATCAATAGAAAGAGAATCGGACGATATCTTTATCGAAACAAATAAAAAGGAAAAGAAAGATAAAACATAAATCATGATCAGCTAAGCCCCCGAGCGAGGGGGCTTGCTTAAGAATAGGAATCTTATGGAAATATCATGGAATCCGGTTTGATCCTATTTATTCATGGGGATTCCGTAAATATCCCATTCCAAAAATAGAAAGTTTGAAACAATGCAGTTACTAATTCATGATCTGGCATGTACAGAATGAAAACTTCATTCTCGATTCTACGAGAATTTTTATGAAAGCCTTTCATTTACTTTTCTTCCATGGGAGCTTCATTTTCCCAGAATGTATCCTTATTTTTGGCCTAATTCTTCTTCTGATGATCGATTCAACCTCTGATCAGAAAGATAGACCTTGGTTCTATTCCATCTCTGCAACAAGTTTAGTAATAAGCATAACGGCCCTATTGTTCCGATGGAGAGAAGAACCTAGAATTAGCTTTTCGGGAAATTTCCAAACGAACAATTCAACGAGATCTTTCAATTCTTATTTTACTATGTTCCACTCTATGTATTCCTCTATCCGTAGAGTATATGAATGTACAGAAATGGCTATAACAGAGTTTCTTTTATTCGTATTAACAGCTACTTTAGGAGGAATGTTTCTATGTGGTGCTAACGATTTAATAACTATCTTTGTAGCTCCAGAATGTTTCAGTTTCTGTTCCTACCTATTATCTGGATATACCAAGAGAGATGTACGGTCGAATGAGGCTACTATGAAATATTTACTCATGGGTGGGGCAAGCTCTTCTATTCTGGTTCATGGTTTCTCTTGGCTATACGGTTCATCTGGAGGTGAGATCGAGCTTCAAGAGATAGTGAATGGTCTTATCAATACACAAATGTATAACTCCTCAGGAATCTCAA
>JAMFTS010002635.1:0-17500 GCA_028095005.1 Rhynchospora pubera | reverse complement strand
AATGTATTGAATACAATAACTATATGATCTAGTTCGAACTCTGTTGTTCCAAATGCAATTCCAAAAAAATTGGAATATGCAGATGAATAGATAACTATACCAACATGCCCTTACAAAATACTATTTGATTAGTATAATCATTTTGTTATGCAATTCAATACTATTTTATCAATTCTAGGAATTGAATATGTTATTCTTAGTAATAAGAAACTATTACGATAAATAAATAAGATTCCTATTACGATAAATAAATAAGATTTTCCGAATTTTTTTGAACATCAAGTTTTACATGATTTAGTAAAGAGAATAGAAATTTGATCATTACTAGATCGATCTTAGGGGTCGATGAATAATGAGCAACTAATGGGATTTTTTTCGTGAAAAAGGATATTTCTTTTTGGAAATCAGTGAAGAAATATTACCTAATTTTCTAATAAACAACCAATATCTTAAAAATCGAAGAGAAATGAAAATGATAATTCGCATTGTACAAACTTTTTGTAGTAAAACTACAAAATCGGTCGTCGTATTCGGACTTTATTTTGGATTTTTAAGCGCATTCTCGATAGGACCCTCTTTTTTCTTTCTTATTAAAACTCGTGTTATGGAAGAAGGGAGCGAGAGGAATGTTGCGTCGACAACTGGTTTTCTTGTCGGGCAACTTATAATGCTCGTATCAGTTTATTATTTCCCTCTGCATCTAGCATTGAGTCAGGCTCATACAATAACTATGCTAGTTGCTTTATATGTTTTGTTTCATTTCGCATCGTATAATGACGAGGACTTTTTGGATTATGAATATGGACTAACTACCCGAAATTCCATACGTAATTTCGGTATTCAATGTGTATTCCTGAGTAATGTGATTTTTCAATTATTAAATCATTTTGTTTTACCAAGCGCAACGTTGGCTAGATTAGCCAACATTTATATGTTTCGATGTAACAACAAAATGTTGTTCATCATAAGCAGTTTTGGTGCTTGGTTCATTGCTCAAATTTTCTTCATAAAATGGCTTGGATTGGTATTATTCTGGGTACGGCAAACTTATTTTTATTTTTATAAATCAACGAACTACAAGGGTCTTGTGTTGCATTGGAAGTACACTCTCATGGATTGGACATATATATCTTCTATGGAAGAAGTCTTCCGTATTTTCTCTTTTGTCATCTGTATCTTCTATTTAGGTAGCGTTCCATATCCTTTGGTCAATCAGAAACGGAGAAACAAAAAAGCCGAAACACTAGAAAAAATAAAGCAGATGAAAGAGCAAAATCAAGAAAGGCAGGAAAAAAGAAATGGAAAAACAAGTTCCAAAACGAAGAATACTCAATTAGTTAGAAATCAAGAAGAGCAGGAAAAGACTAAATTCGCGTTTACAAGAATATTAGTTACTAATCTTTTTGATTCTAGACGATGGAATCGTCCATTACGATATATCCAAAACCAAAAAAATCGATTGTACGAGCGTGCTGTACAAGACATTCCTGTACAAAATGAAATGGGGCAATATTATTTTGGTACATGTCTAAGTGATGGGAAGAAAAGAATATCTTTTACATATAGACATGGTTTCAAGGAGTATTTGGACACGCTAGTAAAACAACTAGCTTTAATCAATTCTTTTTGGTTTTCGGATCCGAAAACAAAGAAATTAAGAATAGTAAATGCATTAAGAAAATTATCTGAATTAAAAAGATTAAAAAAATTCTCTAAATCTAAGAAATATTTATATTATAAATGGATTTATAGAAATGAAAAAAAAAAGTACAACTTAATCAATGAATTAAGAAGTCGAATCAAAGTTCTAGAAGAGAAAGAGGGATTTCTTGCTCTAGATATCCTCGAAAAAAGAGCCAGATTATGTAATGATGAAAATGAAGAACTATGCTTTTCTAAACGGAAGGATCCCCTTTTGAAGGGATCAAATCGTAGGATATCAGAAAGAGCGCCTCTGAAACACATAGGAAATCCATTTACTATAGCTGATCTGACACAACAAATGAAAAAATTCGAAAAAAAAAAAAGAGAAGATCACGAAGACAGTCATAAAAAACTATATGAAAAATTGAAATCTAAAAAGGCGCTTATTAATCCCGTAATCCAACTATTTCCATCATTGAGTGCAGTCCTTATGGATGCCCACGATCACTTACGTTGGATGGAACGAGTACACCGCAGTCCACAAACCCTGTTGTACACAATAATTGTGGCTGATCCAACTACTAAAAAAGTTCTAAAAAAGCCAAAAAAGGGAAGGAACTTTTTTAATTTTTTTCAAAAAGATTTCCAGGAAATCAAGAAAGATCTTCCTCGATTGCTAAGTGGCTTTATGGACGACCTGCAAGTGAGGGAAGAACGGCCAGAAAAAGAAGACAGTGAAGCTCAGGAAAAATATGGGGAAGAAGGGGAAAAACAAAAAAAAGACGAGGAAAGGGAAAGGGAAAAACAAGTATTCGCGCAAATTTATTTGCGCAAATTCAGAGACATTCTCCTTTATGTAATGGATGATAGTGATGTGGCTCTGCAGGGGAAGAAGAAATCCGATGAGCAGAAGGAAGAAGATGAGAAGAAGGAATCCAATGAGAAGAAGGAAGAAGATGAGAAGAAGGAATCCAATGAGAAGAAGGAAGAAGATGAGAAGAAGAAATCTGATGAGAAGAAGAAATCAGATGAGCAGAAGGAAGAAGATGAGGAGGACGAATGGCCGCAATCAAGAAATATAGTTTTGGTACATTACTCGCAAGTACCGGATTATTATCGAGGTGCAATCAAAGGAAGCATGCGTGGTCTAAAACGTAAAACAGTTATTTGGGACTTGTATCAACCACATCCACATTCCCCGCTTTTTTTTGATCGAGTAGAAAACAAGCTTTTTTCTTTTTTTCGAAAAATCTTTTTTTTTGTTTTTGGTATCTTTTTGAAAATCTTTTCAAAGATTTTTTTCATTCTTAGGAATTCGGTGGGGAGAAAACAAGAACGGAAAATCTTGCAAGAGGAAAAGATAAAGGAAATCGATTTGGTAGAGAAAAGGAAAAACAGCAAGATGAGAAGAAAAGAGAGCGAAGAAGAACGACGTCGATCCATAGCAGAAACTTGGGATGCAGATGAGTTCACTCAACAAATGAGAGGTTTGCTTTTATTAACCCACTCTTTTCTTAGAAAAAAAATTGTATTACCTTCTTTGATAATAGCTAAAAATCTTGGCCGGATGGTTTTATTCCAATCATCCGAATGGGATGAGGATTTCAAGGAATGGGAGAAAGAAATGCATGTTAAATGTATTTATAATGGTGTTGCATTATCAGAAACAGAATTTCCCATGAATTGGTTAAATGATGGTATTCAGATCAAGATTCTATTTCCTTTTCGTTTGAAACCTTGGCGAAGTAGAAAAGAAAAAGTAAGAAAATCAACTTTTTTAACAGTTTTTGGAAGAGAAACACGCGTACCTTTTGGGTCTCCCCAAAGGCAACGTTCCTTTTTTCAACCCATTTTTAAAGAACTTTTAAAAAAAATGAGAGAAGTGAAAAAGAAATCTTTTCTACTTTTCGAAGTTTTCGAAGGAAAAAAAAGAAAAGTATATGAACCGACTGAAAATGGAAAAGATTCCAAAATCAATAAGAATATTATTCATGAACCCACCATTGAAATCCCATCCATGAATTTGACAATTGAGTCAGTAATAGAAATACAAATGCAAAATTGGTCTGATGGAACAATCAGAATCAGAAATGAAATAGAACAAATCACAAAAGAAAAGAACAAAATACTTCTCATTTGTGATGATAAAAGACCGGAATCACAGAAACCTATTTGGAAGATATTTCAAAGAAATACTATTCGATTAATACGCAAATCAGGTTATTTTCTCAAATATTTCATTGAAAAAACATCCATAAATATCTTGCTATGGATGATTAACAACCTTCCTAGGACTAGGAAAAATTCGCAACTTTTCTTTGAATCAATAAAAAAAAAAAATGAAGAAATTCATTTACAAGAATAAAACAAATCAAAAAGGGAAGAAGGAAAGAGATCAAAATACAATGAACTTTTTTTGGACTCAAAAAAAGAATCATTCAAAAATGGATTATGACTTATCTTCCTTGTCCCAAGAATATGTATTTTACAAATTATCACAAAGCCCATTCCTTAACAAATATCACTTTAGTTCTTTACTTCAATATAAGGAAAAGGAAACCTATCCTTTTATTAAGGATCAAATGAAAGATTATTATCGAGGGATATTTAATTCCAAATCAAGTCATAAGAAAATGACTAAGAGTCAATTGTGGAAAAACTGGTTAAGGGGTCATTATCAATACAATTTATCTCAGACCAAATGGTCCCAATTAGAACCGCAAGAATGGCGAAATCGAATGAATCAACATTGTATGATTCCAAATAAAGACTCAATGCCATTTGATTCCTATGGATTTGATTCATTCCTTAGTCTAAAAGAAAAATTAAAAAAAAACTACAGATATGATCTTTTAGCAAATATATATATGAACTATGGGGATAAAGATAAAAAGAACTTATCTATTTCTCTCGATTTGTCAGTCTAGCTATTAGTGATCATCTAGAAGATTTAGAAAGTTTTTCTTATCCATGGAAAAATCAAGATAGAAAATATTTTGATTGTCGAATTCTCCTTACAAAAAAGAGCGATATAGATACCTATACTAATAACAATAAACTGTGGGTCAATCCACTGATAGGTGGTTATCAAAATACTAAGACTGAAGAAGAAAGAATCCAAAACAATTTGACCAAAAAATATATGGTCCAAAAAGAAGATTCGGATCAAAAAAAAGATCAAAAAAAAGATCAAAAAAAAGATCAAAAAAAAGATCAAAAAGAAGGTAAAAAAGAAGATCAAAAAGAAGGTAAAAAAGAAGGTAAAAAAAAAGATTCGGATCAAAAAGAAGGTAAAAAAGAAGATTCGGATCAAAAAGAAGATCAAGAAGAAGATTCAGATCAAGAAGAAGATTCGGATCAAAAAAAAAATCAAAAAGAAGATTTTTTGGATTGGAAGAAAATGAATAAAGAATGGAAAAAAAGGAATGAAGAAACGGTTTTTGGATTCCATATAGGATCTCATTGGTTCTTCCCAGAATTGGTACTACTTTTAAATGAATATAAAAAGAAACCATGGATTACGCCAATCAAATTCCTTCTTTTTGATTTGGATCCTCGTAAAGATCCAAAAAATAAAGATCCAAAAAATAAAGATCCAAAAAATAAAGATCCAAAAAATAAAGATCCAAAAGACGGCAAAAAAACGGAAGACGAAGCTATGCAGGAAGCTATTAACGCGGGAAAAATTTTTAATGTCAAAAAAACAAATAAGTCAGAACAAGATTTTATAGTACAAGTGCGTTATGAACCAGAACCGGGAAGTGAAGAAAAAAAGAAAAAGAAGATAATCAGAGGATTAAATGACATGCAAGAATTTGATTTCTTGATCAAAAAATCTTTCCTTTACCAATTAAGATTGGATACCCCCGAAACCAAGAAAAAAATAAAAAGTGGGATAGACGAGAGCTATCACCTGCTTAGACTGTTCAAAGACTATCTGCAAAAAAAGGAAAAGGGGATTCCTATACCTCGTAGAAGAGATCCACAACAAGTAAGTACCAAATTGATCGAGAAAGGCGAGATAGATTTGGAACTAATGGAAATGTTAACAGAGAAAAGTGACAGTGTCCCCTCTTTGTTAGAAAATCAATATCTGAAATTCGACGAATTTCGTCTATGTCAGAAAATAGACGGGAAATCCATTTTATATCAAATGATAAGTATCAATATCTCATTGTTCAATGAAAATGAGCATCAAAGTCAGGACTTCCTTCGTCCTGAAGATATTCTATCTTCTAGGCGTTGTCGAGAATTGCGAATTTTAAGTTCTTTCAATTACCCTAATTGGAATGTTAGGGATAGAAAGCGATCCGATGGAAAGAAAAAAAAAAAAAAAAGAAAACAAAAAAAAAACTCTAGCCAATTATTCAATGTTTTCAATGAGAAGGAACTAAATACAGATCCCAATGAATTCGTGAAATGCAAATCTTTTCTTTGGCCAAATTTCCGATTCGAAGATTTATTATGTATGAATCGCTATTGGTTTAATACCAATAATGGAAGTCGTTTCAGTATGTTAAGGATACGTATGTATCCAAAATCTAGAATTCGAAAATAGTGTATTTCCTATACCAACATAGGAATCAAGAAATTAGCAGAGTTCTTCAAATTGTCGTTAAAGACATTTTTCCTTAATACAGAAATGGATTATCTCCTGCTATCCAAATCAAATCTTCCATTTGATTTGGATAGAATAACAAAGTAGTATATGAATAAATCCAAAACTAGATTCAAATAACTGGCATAATCCTGATTTTTTGATTTTTCCTGATCGGAAAAATCATCCATGAAAAAGAAAAAAGATAGAAAAATTTTGTTATTTATGGTCCAAAATTCATCCACTCCCATTATTCCACAAGAAGAAAACAAAGGTTCTGTTGAATTTCAAGTATTCAGTTTCACCAATAAGATACAGAGGCTTACTTCCCATTTCGAATTGCACAAAAAAGATTTTGTATCGGAAAGGGCTCTACGAAAAATTCTGGGAAAACGCCGACGGTTGCTGGCTTATTTGTCAAAGAAAAATCAAGTACGTTATAATAAATTAATGGATCAATTGAATATTCGGGAACCACAAACTCGTTAATTTCATCGTTTGAATTTTTTGGAATTTAGTAGTATTCGATTTTTCATTTTGATGAGCCTCACTTTGAGGAATTCATGGAATAATGAATTCAGGAAGAAAAGATATGACTGGAAAAGTTATGACTGTACCGGTTACAAGAAAAGATCTCATGATAGTCAATATGGGTCCTCACCACCCATCAATGCATGGTGTTCTTCGATTGATCCTTACTCTCGATGGTGAAGATGTTATTGATTGTGAACCCATATTGGGCTATTTACACAGAGGAATGGAAAAAATAGCGGAAAACCGAACAATTCTACAATATCTACCTTATGTAACACGGTGGGATTATTTAGCTACTATGTTCACAGAGGCAATAACGGTAAATGCACCAGAAAAATTGGAAAATGTTCAAGTACCTCAAAGAGCTAGCTATATCAGAGTTATTATGCTGGAATTGAGCCGTATAGCTTCTCATTTGTTATGGCTTGGACCTTTTATGGCAGATATCGGTGCACAGACTCCTTTCTTTTATATTTTCAGAGAGAGAGAATTGATATACAATCTATTCGAAGCCGCCACAGGTATGCGAATGATGCATAATTATTTCCGTATCGGGGGGGTAGCTGCGGATCTACCTTATGGGTGGATAGAGAAATGTTTCGATTTCTGCGATTATTTCTTAACAGGAGTTGTTGAATATCAAAAACTTATTACACGGAATCCCATTTTTTTGGAACGAGTGGAAGGAGTGGGTATTATTGGTGGAGAAGAAGCAGTAAATTGGGGTTTATCCGGGCCAATGTTACGAGCTTCTGGAATCCAATGGGATCTTCGTAAAGTTGATAATTATGAGTGTTACAATGAATTCGATTGGGAAATCCAATGGCAAAAAGAAGGAGATTCATTAGCTCGTTATTTAGTACGAATCGGTGAAATGAAGGAATCCATAAAAATGATTCAACAGGCTCTAGAGGGAATTCCTGGAGGACCCTATGAGAATTTAGAAGTCCGACGCTTTGATAGAGCAAAGAATTCCGAATGGAATGATTTTGCATATCGATTTATAAGTAAAAAACCTTCACCGAATTTTGAATTGTCGAAACAAGAACTTTATGCCAGAGTGGAAGCCCCAAAGGGGGAATTAGGGATTTATTTGATAGGAGATAATAGTGTTTTCCCCTGGAGATGGAAAATTCGTCCACCCGGTTTTATCAATTTGCAAATTCTTCCAGAGCTAGTTAAAAGAATGAAATTGGCTGATATCATGACGATATTAGGTAGTATAGATATCATTATGGGAGAAGTTGATCGTTGAAATGATAATTGATACAACAGAAGTACAAACTATCAATTCTTTCTCTACATCGGGATTTTTCAAAGAAGTCTATGGACTGATATGGATTATACCTATTTTGACCCTGATATTGGAAATCACGATAGGGGTACTCGTCATTGTTTGGTTAGAAAGAGAAATATCCGCAGCGATCCAACAGCGTATTGGGCCTGAATATGCTGGTCCGTTGGGAATTCTTCAAGCTATAGCAGATGGGACGAAATTACTTTTGAAAGAGGACCTCCTCCCATCTCGAGGAGATATTCGTCTGTTTAGTGTCGGACCGTCTATAGCAGTCATATCAGTTCTACTAAGCTATTTAGTAATTCCTTTTGGGTATCGTCTTGTTTTAGCGGATCTCGGTATAGGTGTTTTTTTATGGATCGCCATTTCAAGTATTGCTCCTATTGGCCTTCTTATGTCAGGATATGGATCGAATAATAAATATTCCTTTTCAGGTGGTCTCCGAGCTGCTGCTCAATCAATTAGTTATGAAATACCATTAACTCTATGTGTATTATCAATATCTCTACGTGTGATTCGCTGGAATATGAACTTTTCTCTCTCTTTCTTCTAGAAATCAAAGAAGAAAAAGAGGTTCAATGTATTGAATAGATATTCTCATTCATTTTTTGATTCAGCATTCGGGTTGATTAGTTAAACCAGATAGTTATATGAGTGAAACAAAACAACTTATCCATTTGTAGTAAGAAAAAAAAATCTCATTCCCTATGTACGTACAAGCATCCAGTTGAAGGAAACATAAGCAGGGATAAACAGTTTATCCCAAGATTGCGATTTTTTGATTAGTCATCATATCTTGAAGCGGGTGCAAACAAAAGATCAACTGTATGGAGTTTCTACTACTGTCTTGTATGTATTACTATACCGGCGATCAATCAAAAGTCAGTGGACAGTTAGGAACACCAAGGTACACAAAGGATTAGTAATAGATATAATGGAAGGTATCAAAAAAAAGGTTTTTCCACATAAAACGAATCATAATAAGGACTTGAAATTGGTAGAAATGATCAAGTAGTACTTCCCTACGATTCCGATCTAGAGTATGCTCCTATTCACTGATTCAAAAAATGACTATCAAGAACGAATTAATCCTTTATTTTTTTTTGAAGTACCCTCCCCTGAGACAGAAGAAGAGGAAAAAAGAAATGGAATGCCATATATGGAATGAATAATCAAGAAAAGATCTTTCTTGATTATTTCTTCCATATTGATTCATATACAATTCTTATCATGATTCATGAAACGAATGCCTAATTCTTATATTTATTCATTGATATAACGAGTATTTTATTGAAAGATTCAGTTATTACCGAACAAAGAGAGATTCTCATTATAAAGGATAAGATCAATTCGGAAGCAAGTTTTTGATTATTCTAGCAGACAGAATTCCATTGGTCTAATTTGGGACTCTCCGATGTATCTTTATTCTGTCTACCCCCAAAGAAAGATGCCGATAATACCGAACTAGTCCTTCCATTTTTGTGGCCATAGAGGAGCCGTATGAAGCTGAGGTTTCATGTACGGTTTTGAAATAGCGATGAAAACTGTGATGTTATTATCGACTATGATTATCTAACAGTTCAAGTACAGTTGATATAGTTGAAGCACAGTCCAAATATGGTTTTTGGGGGTGGAATCTGTGGCGTCAGCCTATAGGCTTTCTAGTTTTTCTCATTTCTTCTCTAGCCGAATGTGAGAGATTGCCCTTTGATTTACCAGAAGCAGAGGAGGAATTAGTAGCAGGTTATCAAACCGAATATTCGGGTATCAAATATGCTCTCTTTTATCTTGCTTCTTACCTAAATCTATTAGTTTCTTCGTTATTTGTCACAGTTCTTTACTTAGGTGGGTGGAATTTCTCCATTCCGTACATACCCATTCCTGAACTTTTCAGAATAAATCAAATGGCTGGAATTTTTGGAATGACAATTGATATCTTTATTACATTAGCTAAGGCTTATTTGTTTCTCTTCATTTCTATCACAACAAGATGGACTTTACCTAGGATGAGAATAGACCAGTTATTAAATCTTGGATGGAAATTTCTTTTACCTATTTCTCTAGGTAATCTTTTATTAACAACTTCTTCTCAACTTGTCTCACTATAAATAACAGAATACGATAACAAGATTCTCGATTCATAATATCTCTCAAACAAGAGAAAGAAACTTCCTTTTTTTCATGGATATTTCCAATATGTTCCCTATGGTAACTGGGTTCATGAATTATGGTCAACAAACCATACGAGCTGCAAGGTACATTGGGCAAAGTTTCATAATTACCTTATCCCACACAAATCGTTTACCTGTCACGATTCAATATCCTTATGAAAAATCAATCATGTCAGAGCGTTTTCGAGGTCGAATCCACTTTGAATTTGATAAATGTATTGCTTGTGAAGTATGTGTTCGTGTATGCCCGATGATCTACCTGTTGTTGATTGGAGATTGGAAAGAGATATTCAAAAGAAACAATTGCTTAATTATAGTATTGATTTCGGGTTTGTATATTTTGTGGTAACTGTGTCGAGTATTGTCCAACAAACTGTTTATCAATGACTGAAGAATATGAACTTTCTACTTATGATCGTCATGAATTGAATTATAATCAAATTGCTTTGGGTCGGTTACCAATCTCAATAATTGGAGATTACACAATCAAACAGTTAGGAATTCGACTCCAATCCAAATAGACAAAGAGAATTCCTTTGATTCCAGAACGATTACTAATTACTAAGATTTTTTTTGGTTAGTCAGTAACTACAAATCAAACTCATAACTATTTATTGTCGAGAAATCACTCTTTGATTGAAACTGAGAATCGATTTTTCGTGATGGGATGATTTCGAAATATACAATTTGAACCACTATTCAAACGAGTCTTTTTTCGGATAAAAATTCGATTTCCATTCATCCATATTTCCATTTCATTCTATGATAAATGGATCATAAACTATATTATATATAAGAACAAAATAGGGGAACCCCTTTTCCTTTCCTGGACCATTTAGTACGGTCATGATAGATTTGAAGTTCTTTCTTTTTTTTTTTACATAATGGATTTACCTGGACCAATACATGATATTCTTGTGGTATTTATAGGATCAGTTCTTGTATTAGGGGGTCTAGGGTAGTATTACTTACCAATCCAATTTATTCTGCCTTTTCGTTGGGATTGGTTCTTATTTGTATATCCTTATTCTATATTTCATTGAACTCCTATTTTGTAGCTGCCGCACAGCTCCTTATTTATGTCGGAGCCATAAATGTATTGATCTTATTTGCTGTAATGTTCATGAATGGTTCAGAATATTCCAATGATTCCTATCTTCGGACCATTAGAGATGGGGTTACTTCACTGATTTGTACAACTATTCTTTTTTCACTAATGGCTACTATATCAGATACATCATGGTACGGGATTCTTTGGACTACAAGATCAAATCAAATTATAGAACAGGAACTCACAAATAACGTTCAACAAATTGGGATTCATTTAGCAACAGATTTTTTTCTTCCCTTTGGAACTCATTTCTATAATTCTTCTAGTTTCCTTGATAGGTGCAATTACTATGGCTCGACAATAAGAAATACTTAGAATGATTCCAAATTCTAAGAATTGCTAATTCTAAATCAAAATCAAAAAAATCCAAATTTTTGGTTCATTAATTATAAGTCAAAATCTATATTATCTTTACTTTATTTTAATATTTTTTTACTTTCTTTTATATAAATATTCTCTTTATTTTTTCAATTTTATAAAGATTAGGGAGCCAACCAATAATGTTTGAACACATGCTTCTTTTGAGTGTTTACTTATTTTCGATGGGCCTTTATGGATTGATTACAAGTCGAAACATGGTTAGGGCACTTATGTGTCTTGAACTTATCCTTAATTCGGTTAATATAAATCTTGTCATTTTTTCTGATATGTTTGATAATAGACAATTAAGAGGAAACATTTTTTCCATCTTTATTATAGCTATTGCAGCTGCAGAAGCCGCTATTGGATTAGCAATTTTTTCATCTATTCATCGTAATAAAAAATCAACAAATATCAATCAATCCAATTTATTAAATTATTAGTTATTTTTATTACATAGATAAATCATCCAAAAAAGCCTAAGTCTTTATTCAATTTTTATGCAAAATTGATTGATTCTTTTAATTTGTGGAATTTTTGAATTCCATATATTATATTATAGAGTAGAATATAAGTAACAAATTTATAACTCAATTTGTATTTAGTTATGTGCAACTTGTCTGATAATGATCCTCGAGATCAAATTCGAAATCTATCAGCCTTTTTTTAAAGTAGATTCCATTATTATATGGATTTTTCTATTTTATTGTTCAATTTTTCATAAGTCACTGCTTCATCTGGTATTTAGAATATAATGGATTCGTCCACTACTTTGACCAGATCGAAAATTTTTGATTTCCAAAAATAGACTTTCGAAATTCAATGTCACATTCAGTAAAAATTTATGATACCTGTATAGGTTGTACACAATGTGTGCGAGCTTGTCCTACGGATGTATTAGAAATGATACCTTGGGATGGTTGTAAAGCCAAGCAAATAGCTTCCGCACCAAGAACGGAAGATTGTGTAGGTTGTAAAAGATGTGAATCTGCCTGTCCAACAGACTTTTTAAGTGTTCGTGTTTATCTAGGGCCTGAAACAACTCGTAGCATGGCTCTAGCTTATTGATACGTTACAAAAAGCAAAAGCCCTACCTGAATCATTTGATTCCTCTTTACCGAAAAAACCCGTGCTCGATGAAAGCTATAATCTCGAGCACGGGTTTCTCTAGTCAAAACGTATATCTGACTATCATGAGATATTTTCCTTGGTTAACAACACTTGTTGTTTTTCCCATATTTGCGGGTTCTTTTACTTTCTTTTTTCCTCATAAAGGAAATAAGATATATCGATGGTATACTCTATGTATATGTTTGTTAGAACTTATTCTAGCAGCTTATGTATTTGGTTATCATTTTCAATTTGATAAAAAATTAATGCAACTTAAGGAAGATTTTCAATGGATAGATGTTTTTGATTTCCACTGGAGATTGGGAGTGGATGGACTTTCTATAGGACCTATTTTACTGACAGGCTTTATTACTACTTTAGCCAGTTTAGCAGCTTGGCCAGTTACTCGAAATTCCCAATTGTTCTATTTTCTAATGTTAGCAATGTATAGCGGTCAAATAGGATTATTCTTTTCTAAAGACCTTTTACTTTTCTTCATCATGTGGGAATTCGAATTAATTCCCGTTTATTTGCTTTTATCCATGTGGGGAGGTAAGAAACGTCTTTACTCAGCTACTAAATTCATTTTATACACAGCGGGAGGTTCTATCTTTTTATTAATTGGAATTTTAGGTATGAGTTTGTATGCTTCCAATAAACCAACACTAGATTTTGAAGGATTAATGAATCAATCATATCCTATCTTTCTAGAAATAATATTCTATATTGGCTTCCTTATTGCATATGCTATCAAATTGCCGATTATACCCTACACACATGGTTACCAGATACACACGGAGAAGCACATTATAGTACATGCATGCTATTAGCTGGAATTTTATTAAAAATGGGAGCATATGGATTAATTCGGATTAATATGGAATTATTACCCCACGCCCATTCTATATTTTCTCCTTGGTTGGTAATAATAGGAACAATCCAAATCATTTATGGAGCTTCAACTTCTCTTGGTCAACGCAATTTGAAAAAGAGAATAGCATATTCTTCTGTATCTCATATGGGTTTCATAGCTATAGGAATTGGTTCTATAACTGACATGGGACTAAATGGAGCGATTTTTCAAATGCTTTCTCATGGATTTATTGGTGCCTGCACTTTTTTTTCTTGGTGGGAACCTGTTGTGATAGAATTCGTCTTGTGTATCTCGAAGAAAATGGGGGGAATATCTATCTCAATGTCAAAAATCTTTTCTTTGTTCAGTAGTTTCTCAATGGCTTCTCTTGCATTACCAGGAATCAGCGGTTTTATTGCAGAATTTTTAATATTTCTGGGACTTATTACTAGTCAAAAATATCTTTTAATGGCAAAAATCATAATTATTTTCGTAATGGCTATTGGAATAATATTAACTCCTATTTACTTGTTATCTATGTTACGTCAGATGTTCTATGGATACAAGTTCTTTCATGTTTCAGAAAGAAATTTTTTTGTTTCAGATTCGGGATCACGGGAACTTTTCCTTTCAATCTGCCTTTTTTACCAATAATAGGAATTGGTATTTATCCTGATTTTGTTTTCTCATTATCCATTGAGAAAGTACAAACTATTTTATCTAATTATTATATTGGATAGTTTTTGATTTCTTACAAAGAAATCAAATATTTCTATTTATTTCAAGAAATCAAAGATTTCTTCGTTGAATTTTTGCTTGGATATATATATCCAAAATATTTTGTCTTTTCCTTTTACCTTCATAGTTTCAATATTGTTTGGTTTAGATTGATCTTAACCAGATGTTTTTTTTTTCAATTATTTTTATTGAATATTGAATTGAATATTCAATATTCAAGATAATTCAAGTTTGAAATAGAGTAATCAAAAATCATTTAGATCATTCCGGATTTTCTTATCACTTTATTTTTTGAACTTTGCTATGCAAATCGACAATACCATAAGCTTGTTAACATATTTATCTATTAATCTAATTGAATGAACCGTAGCTATGTAACCCTATTCCTAAAAGATTGATACCAAAATAGCATACCCAAATAAAAAGAAATCCAATAAAAGCTATAAAGGCAACATTTTTACCTTTCCAATTTTGGTTCATTCTAACATGCAAATAAATACCAAAAGTAATCCAAGTTATTAATGCCCAAGTTTCTTTCGGATCCCAGCTCCAAAAAGCTCCCCAGGCTTCATTAGCCCATACGGCTCCGCAAAGAATGCCCAAGGTTAATAAGCAAATCCAATACTAATAGTACGATAACTCCAGGAGTCCAAATCCTCAATGAAATCAATTTTGAAATAATTTGGAAAATATTTTCGATAGTACTCTACTAGGTCTAGAGTTTCAGCCATTGTTAATCCTCCTTTTGCTGAGTCTAATATTCGACTTTCAATTTCTTTTGAAACTGCATCGTTAGTTGCCATCAAAATTAGAACAGCAATTGATAGTAAGCACCCAATAATAAGAACTACATAACCAACCATTATTATAGATACATGCATTAATAACCACAAAGATTGGAGCGCAGGCACTAATATTTTTAATTTAGGTATTTCGGGTGAGAAAAAATAAACCCCATACAGCAAAAAAAGCTTGAGTCAAAATTGTACTCGTTATAGTGATTTTGTTTAATTCATTTTGGTTATTCCGAGTTTTCAAAATGAAATAAATTAGAGAAGAAACACATGAAAGAAAGGCTAAAGATTCCCTTAAATTAGTTAGGGGAAAAAATCCAGATTCGATCCAAAGGAAAATCAATAATGCAGTGGTACAAAAAAAACAAAAAAAACAGACCTATTTCTGAGGAATTGCGTAACTCGAGAGTTTCACCAAAACCAAAAATAGAAGAAATAGCAGAAAAAATGTTGATCAAAATGACAATTAAAATAAAAGAGAATGACAACATATTTAAAATATGTTCTATAGCAGCAAGCGTTATAGTCATAAAAAGTACTCCTTTTTGATTTTTTACGGCGATTTTGAATAGTTGTACTTTATATTATAAAAAAAAAAGTGTTAGTTGTGCAAGGTGCCGCCACTCGGACTCGAACCGAGACACACAGGGTACTGCTTCCTAAGAGCAGCGTGTCTACCAATTTCACCATGGCGGCTTATTATAAATAATAAGCCAATTCATAATCAATTGTCAAGATTCCAAAATTCTATTTGAAATAAGAAACCTTAGAATATATAAAGAAAAAGATTTGTTTCATCTTGGATTGAAATTCTAAATAAAGTAACTTTGACTTAGTCAAAATTTGCTTCTTAATATTTTTAATATTAATATTGACCCTTTTTTCGAATTTATCTTATTTTCTGAATCAAGAATGATAAAAATTCTTTGATTTTTAATTATTTAAAATCTTAGTAGAATAATAAAAGAAATAAATAGTTTTCTTTTTATATCATTTCAAATTTATTATAAGATTTTAAATCTTAATTAAAAATTTTTTTTCTTAAAAAAATATATATATATATATATATGGAATATATGAATGGAACTAGATATTTAAAAAGTAGAGCACCTATGATATTTAGGTGCTCCGAGGCATTTGGGCTATTAGTAGTAGATCAATCTAGTGAATTTCAATCTTGATTGGAGTCATCTTCACCCGATCCATTTTGATCGGGCCAGCGAATTTTTGCTTCCTTTAATTCCATCAGGTAAATACATAAAAGTAAATCTGGATTACTTTTGATAAAATAATCCAAAAGATCTCGTTCTTCACTTTGTAACAAAGAACGAACTTGATTTCTTTGGTTTTGGCAATGGCCATATAAGTATCTTCTCAATTCCTCTATACACGAATCAAGTAATTCTTTTTCCGAAGAAAGGCCGGCTCTGAACCTCGACAAAGCCTCATATATTTGATCCAATTGAGCCTTATTGGAGTAATATTCATCCATACAATAGGTTTTGCACATATAGTACATATATGTGTATCTATAATGCTCCTTCCTTTCCTGTACTTCCGTAGTAAGTTTGTACTTATCTCGAATTTTCAATTCATATATGATTGCTTCATCGAATCCGTCTTTAGTTAGACTATCTTCTAATACTCTACGGGTTTCTTCCAAATTTTCCATTCTGTTCGGTAACAGAGAATTTAATAGTTTAAAAAATTCCTTAAAGGAAATTACCTTTTCATCACAGGTATAGGTGATGGTCAGGACTTTTAGGAGCAGATTTTTGGTTTTAACATGCTCTCTTAGGAAATAGGGAAGCACCCCCTCGACTGGAATGGTGCTTCCAAGTAATACGTATTCATGAAAACCGTTTTCGAATTCTGCATTTTCGATTTCTTCAAAAAACGCACACATGGTTAAATCTGGGTGGATTTGAGTAAAACACTCAACGATATCAAAAATATCCATAATAGACCCTCCAAATTTTTCTCCAAGATCCTTGGATCTAGTGTCGATTGGAAGATAAATCTCTTTTACAAAAAAAGAAAGTAATCTTTCGAACTTACTTTTTTATTTTTGAAATTGAGTAAACAACTACTCAATCTGTCTAGCAGGACCTCATTCAAATGGGCCTCTGCTTTACAAATTTCTTTAGAGATATCACTTATCTCCGCTTCCGTAATTCCTGGAGCATGTGTCGTTTTTTCATCGAAAACAGGATTTTTAAAAAAATTGAATACATATTACGTTGTTCTAAATGGGTTTTTTTTGCATTAGTCCTATTTTTTTGTTCTTCCCT
>JAMFTS010000338.1:32500-35000 GCA_028095005.1 Rhynchospora pubera | reverse complement strand
TGGGTCGTTTAGGGCCAATTCATGGGTCTTTTGGCCGATCCGAAACCGACAAAATTTCTTTGCCGACAAGAGCGGATCGATCCATGGCATTCAACACCCCTCCAGCAGGTTGCCAAGCTGCCATCATCGGGGATTCCGTGGGTCGTTTAGGGCCAATTCATGGGTCGTTTATGGCCGATCCGAAACCGACAAAATTTCTTTGCCGACAAGCGCGGATCGGTCCATGGCATTCCAACACCCCTCCAGCAGGTTGCCAAGCTGCCATCATCGGGGATTCCGTGGGTCATTTAGGGCCAATTCATGGGTCGTTTGGCCGATCCGACAAAATTTCTTTGCCGACAAGCGCGGATCGGTCCATGGCATTCCAACACCCCTCCAGCAGGTTGCCAAGCTGCCATCATCGGGGATTCCGTGGGTCGTTTAGGGCCAATTCATGGGTCGTTTGGCCGATCCGAAACCGACAAAATTTCTTTGCCGACAAGCGCGGATCGATCCATGGCATTCCAACACCCCTCCGGCAGGTTGCCAAGCTGCCATCATCGGGGATTCCGTGGGTCGTTTAGGGCCAATTCATGGGTCGTTTGGCCGATCCGAAACCGACAAAATTTCTTTGCCGACAAGCGCGGATCGATCCATGGCATTCCAACACCCCTCCGGCAGGTTGCCAAGCTGCCATCATCGGGGATTCCGTGGGTCAATTAGGGCCAATTCATGGGTCGTTTGGCCGATCCGACAAAATTTCTTTGCCGACAAGCGCGGATCGGTCCATGGCATTCCAACACCCCTCCAGCAGGTTGCCAAGCTGCCATCATCGGGGATTCCGTGGGTCGTTTAGGGCCAATTCATGGATCGTTTGGCCGATCCGAAACCGACAAAATTTCTTTGCCGACAAGCGCGGATCGATCCATGGCATTCCAACACCCCTCCAGCAGGTTGCCAAGCTGCCATCATCGGGGATTCCGTGGGTCGTTTAGGGCCAATTCATGGGTCGTTTGGCCGATCCGAAACCGACAAAATTTCTTTGCCGACAAGCGCAGATCGGTCCATGGCATTCCAACACCCCTCCAGCAGGTTGCCAAGCTGCCATCATCGGGGATTCTGTGGGACGTTTAGCTTGTCTGGCACGCTCCAACAGAGCGGAGGGTCACATCGGACCATCCCGTGGCCCGTTTCGGACCAGTCCGTAGCTCATCGGACCAGTCGGTGTCAGGGGGAAACACCGCTGCAGCGTGCCAAGCTGCAGCCTTGGATGGGTTGCCAACCCAATTCCAAGTCGAATACACCCTACCCTCTAATAGACAAGATGCATTTTTTCCCTTCTTATAGTACCGTAGTTACCAACCCCTGAAAAACCCCTCACGCTTTTTGGTGCCCGTTCCACGCTTTTCGGCCAGAGAGAGCTTGTCTGCCACGCTCCAACAGAGCGGAGGGTCACATCAGACCATTCCGTGGCCCATTTCGGACCAGTCCGTAGGTCTTCGGACCAGTCGGTGTCAGGGGGAGACACCGCTGCAGCGTGCCAAGCTGCAGCCTTGGATGGGTTGCCAACCCAATTCCAAGTCGAATACACCCTACCCCCTAATAGACAAGATGCATTTTTTCCCTTCTTATAGTACCGTAGCTACCAACCCCTGAAAAACCCCTCACGCTTTTTGGTGCCCGTTCCACGCTTTTCGGCCAGAGAGAGCTTGTCTGGCACGCTCCAACAGAGCGGAGGGTCGCATCGGACCATCCCGTGGCCCGTTTCGGATCAGTCCGTAGCTCTTCGGACCAGTCGGTGTCAGGGGGAGACACCGCTGCAGCGTGCCAAGCTGCAGCCTTGGATGGGTTGCCACGCTCCAACAGAGCGGAGGGTCGCATCGGACCATCCCGTGGCCCGTTTCGGATCAGTCCGTAGCTCTTCGGACCAGTCGGTGTCAGGGGGAGACACCGCTGCAGCGTGCCAAGCTGCAGCCTTGGATGGGTTGCCAACCCAATTTTGAGTCGAATACACCCTACCCCCTAATAGACAAGATGCATTTTTTCCCTTCTTATAGTACCGTAGTTACCACCCCACGAAAAACCCCTCACGCTTTTTGCCATGCTTTAGCCTGTGATGCACACGTTTCTGCCACGCTTTCGGCCCGTCATGCACGCTTCTCTGCCACGCTTGGGCCTGTCATGCACCCATCTCGGCCACGCCTTGGCCTCTCTGCCACGCTTTTGGCCAGTCATGCACGCCTCTCTGCCACGCTTTGGCCAGTCATGCACGCCTCTCTGCCACGCTTTTGGCCAGTCATGCACGCCTCTCTGCCACGCTTTGGCCAGTCATGCACGCCTCTCTGCCACGCTTTGGCCAGTCATGCACGCTTTGTTCCACGCTTGTGGCCTGTCATGCACGCTTTGTTCCACGCTTTTGGCCTGTCATGCACGCTTTGTTCCACGCTTGTGGAATGTCATGCACGCTTTGTTCCACGCTTTTGGCCTGTCATGCACGCTTTGTTCCACGCTTGTGGCCTGT
>JAMFTS010000338.1:22500-25000 GCA_028095005.1 Rhynchospora pubera | reverse complement strand
GAGCGGATCGATCCATGGCATTCAACACCCCTCCAGCAGGTTGCCAAGCTGCCATCATCGGGGATTCCGTGGGTCGTTTAGGGCCAATTCATGGGTCGTTTATGGCCGATCCGAAACCGACAAAATTTCTTTGCCGACAAGCGCGGATCGGTCCATGGCATTCCAACACCCCTCCAGCAGGTTGCCAAGCTGCCATCATCGGGGATTCCGTGGGTCATTTAGGGCCAATTCATGGGTCGTTTGGCCGATCCGACAAAATTTCTTTGCCGACAAGCGCGGATCGGTCCATGGCATTCCAACACCCCTCCAGCAGGTTGCCAAGCTGCCATCATCGGGGATTCCGTGGGTCGTTTAGGGCCAATTCATGGGTCGTTTGGCCGATCCGAAACCGACAAAATTTCTTTGCCGACAAGCGCGGATCGATCCATGGCATTCCAACACCCCTCCGGCAGGTTGCCAAGCTGCCATCATCGGGGATTCCGTGGGTCGTTTAGGGCCAATTCATGGGTCGTTTGGCCGATCCGAAACCGACAAAATTTCTTTGCCGACAAGCGCGGATCGATCCATGGCATTCCAACACCCCTCCGGCAGGTTGCCAAGCTGCCATCATCGGGGATTCCGTGGGTCAATTAGGGCCAATTCATGGGTCGTTTGGCCGATCCGACAAAATTTCTTTGCCGACAAGCGCGGATCGGTCCATGGCATTCCAACACCCCTCCAGCAGGTTGCCAAGCTGCCATCATCGGGGATTCCGTGGGTCGTTTAGGGCCAATTCATGGATCGTTTGGCCGATCCGAAACCGACAAAATTTCTTTGCCGACAAGCGCGGATCGATCCATGGCATTCCAACACCCCTCCAGCAGGTTGCCAAGCTGCCATCATCGGGGATTCCGTGGGTCGTTTAGGGCCAATTCATGGGTCGTTTGGCCGATCCGAAACCGACAAAATTTCTTTGCCGACAAGCGCAGATCGGTCCATGGCATTCCAACACCCCTCCAGCAGGTTGCCAAGCTGCCATCATCGGGGATTCTGTGGGACGTTTAGCTTGTCTGGCACGCTCCAACAGAGCAGAGGGTCACATCGGACCATCCCGTGGCCCGTTTCGGACCAGTCCGTAGCTCATCGGACCAGTCGGTGTCAGGGGGAAACACCGCTGCAGCGTGCCAAGCTGCAGCCTTGGATGGGTTGCCAACCCAATTCCAAGTCGAATACACCCTACCCTCTAATAGACAAGATGCATTTTTTCCCTTCTTATAGTACCGTAGTTACCAACCCCTGAAAAACCCCTCACGCTTTTTGGTGCCCGTTCCACGCTTTTCGGCCAGAGAGAGCTTGTCTGCCACGCTCCAACAGAGCGGAGGGTCACATCAGACCATTCCGTGGCCCATTTCGGACCAGTCCGTAGGTCTTCGGACCAGTCGGTGTCAGGGGGAGACACCGCTGCAGCGTGCCAAGCTGCAGCCTTGGATGGGTTGCCAACCCAATTCCAAGTCGAATACACCCTACCCCCTAATAGACAAGATGCATTTTTTCCCTTCTTATAGTACCGTAGCTACCAACCCCTGAAAAACCCCTCACGCTTTTTGGTGCCCGTTCCACGCTTTTCGGCCAGAGAGAGCTTGTCTGGCACGCTCCAACAGAGCGGAGGGTCGCATCGGACCATCCCGTGGCCCGTTTCGGATCAGTCCGTAGCTCTTCGGACCAGTCGGTGTCAGGGGGAGACACCGCTGCAGCGTGCCAAGCTGCAGCCTTGGATGGGTTGCCACGCTCCAACAGAGCGGAGGGTCGCATCGGACCATCCCGTGGCCCGTTTCGGATCAGTCCGTAGCTCTTCGGACCAGTCGGTGTCAGGGGGAGACACCGCTGCAGCGTGCCAAGCTGCAGCCTTGGATGGGTTGCCAACCCAATTTTGAGTCGAATACACCCTACCCCCTAATAGACAAGATGCATTTTTTCCCTTCTTATAGTACCGTAGTTACCACCCCACGAAAAACCCCTCACGCTTTTTGCCATGCTTTAGCCTGTGATGCACACGTTTCTGCCACGCTTTCGGCCCGTCATGCACGCTTCTCTGCCACGCTTGGGCCTGTCATGCACCCATCTCGGCCACGCCTTGGCCTCTCTGCCACGCTTTTGGCCAGTCATGCACGCCTCTCTGCCACGCTTTGGCCAGTCATGCACGCCTCTCTGCCACGCTTTTGGCCAGTCATGCACGCCTCTCTGCCACGCTTTTGGCCAGTCATGCACGCCTCTCTGCCACGCTTTTGGCCAGTCATGCACGCCTCTCTGCCACGCTTTGGCCAGTCATGCACGCCTCTCTGCCACGCTTTGGCCAGTCATGCACGCTTTGTTCCACGCTTGTGGCCTGTCATGCACGCTTTGTTCCACGCTTTTGGCCTGTCATGCACGCTTTGTTCCACGCTTGTGGAATGTCATGCACGCTTTGTTCCACGCTTTTGGCCTGTCATGCACGCTTTGTTCCACGCTTGTGGCCTGTCAT
>JAMFTS010002653.1:22500-24015 GCA_028095005.1 Rhynchospora pubera | reverse complement strand
GCATGACCGGCCAAAAGCGTGGAACATAGCGTGGCAGACAGGCCGAAAGCGTGGAACAAAGCATGCATGACCGGCCAAAAGCGTGGAACATAGCGCGCATGACAATAATGTCTTCAATGATAGTCTGGACAATAATGTTTTGGGTAGTTTGGACTACTAGAAACAATAATGTCTTCAATGATAGTACGGATCATGGCAGTGATGCGTGCATGACATGCCAAAGCGTGGCAGAGAGGCGTGCATGACAGGCCACAAGCGTGGAACAAAGCGTGCATGACAGGCCAAAAGCGTGGAACAAAGCGTGCATGACTTGCCAAAAGCGTGGAACAAAGCGTGCATGACAGGCCAAAAGCGTGGCACAAAACGTGGCAGAGATGCGTGCATGACATGCCAAAGCGTGGCAGAGAGGCGTGCATGACATGCCAAAGCGTGGCAGAGAGGCGTGCATGACAGGCCACAAGCGTGGAACAAAGCGTGCATGACAGGCCAAAAGCGTGGAACAAAGCGTGCATGACATTCCACAAGCGTGGAACAAAGCGTGCATGACAGGCCAAAAGCGTGGAACAAAGCGTGCATGACAGGCCACAAGCGTGGAACAAAGCGTGCATGACTGGCCAAAGCGTGGCAGAGAGGCGTGCATGACTGGCCAAAGCGTGGCAGAGAGGGGGCGTGCATGACTGGCCAAAAGCGTGGCAGAGAGGCGTGCATGACTGGCCAAAAGCGTGGCAGAGAGGCGTGCATGACTGGCCAAAAGCGTGGCAGAGAGGCGTGCATGACTGGCCAAAGCGTGGCAGAGAGGCGTGCATGACTGGCCAAAAGCGTGGCAGAGAGGCCAAGGCGTGGCCGAGATGGGTGCATGACAGGCCCAAGCGTGGCAGAGAAGCGTGCATGACGGGCCGAAAGCGTGGCAGAAACGTGTGCATCACAGGCTAAAGCATGGCAAAAAGCGTGAGGGGTTTTTCGTGGGGTGGTAACTACGGTACTATAAGAAGGGAAAAAATGCATCTTGTCTATTAGGGGGTAGGGTGTATTCGACTCAAAATTGGGTTGGCAACCCATTCCAAGGCTGCAGCTTGGCACGCTGCAGCGGTGTCTCCCCCTGACACCGACTGGTCCGAAGAGCTACGGACTGATCCGAAACGGGCCACGGGATGGTCCGATGCGACCCTCCGCTCTGTTGGAGCGTGGCAACCCATCCAAGGCTGCAGCTTGGCACGCTGCAGCGGTGTCTCCCCCTGACACCGACTGGTCCGAAGAGCTACGGACTGATCCGAAACGGGCCACGGGATGGTCCGATGCGACCCTCCGCTCTGTTGGAGCGTGCCAGACAAGCTCTCTCTGGCCGAAAAGCGTGGAACGGGCACCAAAAAGCGTGAGGGGTTTTTCAGGGGTTGGTAGCTACGGTACTATAAGAAGGGAAAAAATGCATCTTGTCTATTAGGGGGTAGGGTGTATTCGACTTGGAATTGGGTTGGCAACCCATCCAAGGCTGCAGCTTGGCACGCTGCAGCGGTG
>JAMFTS010002653.1:0-2500 GCA_028095005.1 Rhynchospora pubera | reverse complement strand
ACCCATCCAAGGCTGCAGCTTGGCACGCTGCAGCGGTGTCTCCCCCTGACACCGACTGGTCCGAAGACCTACGGACTGGTCCGAAATGGGCCACGGAATGGTCTGATGTGACCCTCCGCTCTGTTGGAGCGTGGCAGACAAGCTCTCTCTGGCCGAAAAGCGTGGAACGGGCACCAAAAAGCGTGAGGGGTTTTTCAGGGGTTGGTAACTACGGTACTATAAGAAGGGAAAAAATGCATCTTGTCTATTAGAGGGTAGGGTGTATTCGACTTGGAATTGGGTTGGCAACCCATCCAAGGCTGCAGCTTGGCACGCTGCAGCGGTGTTTCCCCCTGACACCGACTGGTCCGATGAGCTACGGACTGGTCCGAAACGGGCCACGGGATGGTCCGATGTGACCCTCCGCTCTGTTGGAGCGTGCCAGACAAGCTAAACGTCCCACAGAATCCCCGATGATGGCAGCTTGGCAACCTGCTGGAGGGGTGTTGGAATGCCATGGACCGATCTGCGCTTGTCGGCAAAGAAATTTTGTCGGTTTCGGATCGGCCAAACGACCCATGAATTGGCCCTAAACGACCCACGGAATCCCCGATGATGGCAGCTTGGCAACCTGCTGGAGGGGTGTTGGAATGCCATGGATCGATCCGCGCTTGTCGGCAAAGAAATTTTGTCGGTTTCGGATCGGCCAAACGATCCATGAATTGGCCCTAAACGACCCACGGAATCCCCGATGATGGCAGCTTGGCAACCTGCTGGAGGGGTGTTGGAATGCCATGGACCGATCCGCGCTTGTCGGCAAAGAAATTTTGTCGGATCGGCCAAACGACCCATGAATTGGCCCTAATTGACCCACGGAATCCCCGATGATGGCAGCTTGGCAACCTGCCGGAGGGGTGTTGGAATGCCATGGATCGATCCGCGCTTGTCGGCAAAGAAATTTTGTCGGTTTCGGATCGGCCAAACGACCCATGAATTGGCCCTAAACGACCCACGGAATCCCCGATGATGGCAGCTTGGCAACCTGCCGGAGGGGTGTTGGAATGCCATGGATCGATCCGCGCTTGTCGGCAAAGAAATTTTGTCGGTTTCGGATCGGCCAAACGACCCATGAATTGGCCCTAAACGACCCACGGAATCCCCGATGATGGCAGCTTGGCAACCTGCTGGAGGGGTGTTGGAATGCCATGGACCGATCCGCGCTTGTCGGCAAAGAAATTTTGTCGGATCGGCCAAACGACCCATGAATTGGCCCTAAATGACCCACGGAATCCCCGATGATGGCAGCTTGGCAACCTGCTGGAGGGGTGTTGGAATGCCATGGACCGATCCGCGCTTGTCGGCAAAGAAATTTTGTCGGTTTCGGATCGGCCATAAACGACCCATGAATTGGCCCTAAACGACCCACGGAATCCCCGATGATGGCAGCTTGGCAACCTGCTGGAGGGGTGTTGAATGCCATGGATCGATCCGCTCTTGTCGGCAAAGAAATTTTGTCGGTTTCGGATCGGCCAAAAGACCCATGAATTGGCCCTAAACGACCCACGGAATCCCCGATGATGGCAGCTTGGCAACCTGCTGGAGGGGTGTTGAATGCCATGGACCGATCCGCGCTAGTCGGCAAAGAAATTTTGTTGGTTTCGGATCGGCCATACACGACCCATGAATTGTCCCTAAACGACCCACGGATTGTTATTTTTTCGCATACGGCATTCCTCTATGCGATGCGTATCCTGGACTTGCATCTTCGCTGCTAGAGGTCTGATCTGGCCTGTGCAGCGGTGTTGTAGGCGACGGTGGCGTTGTGTTTAGGCGTGTGGCGTTGCATGAGTTGTTTTTGGCGTGCTCTGCATGGCAGAACTCCTGCGCATCGGCGTGGCAGACTGTCATGGGGCCGCCTCTTCATTATCCCTCTCGTCCGGTGTGAAATTTCGCCTGGGAGGGATTGTGGGTACCGTATTTGTCTGTGTCGTTCTATCCAAGCGGGAAACATGATCTGTCCGACGATGTATGCTTTTGCTTGCCTTGCTGATAATTTTATTGTCTGCAGGGGCAGCCGAATTTTGGGCGAAACCCTTGTGCGTCCCATGGCATCAATGCCGTGGCACCGCACACGGGTGTTGTCGGCTCTTGCGGATGTGGTGTCCATGATAAGTTCTGCCGGCCATTAGCGGCCTGCAGGCTTCGGAAGGTCCCTTTTACGGATCATTGGTCCGTCGATCGCCCTGTCATGTCGCTTTTGGCGTCATGATGGAGCGGTGTGTTGGTTGCCTCCCTGACCGAATGAGCAGCGATTGCCGGGTACTGTTGTGAGATGGTTCTCCCCTCCGGGGCGGGCTCCAGAAACAATGTGCCGGCTCTCGTTTAAGACGTGCTACCTGGTTGATCCTGCCAGTAGTCATATGCTTGTCTCAAAGATTAAGCCATGCATGTGTAAGTATGAACTAATTCAGACTGTGAAACTGCGAATGGCTCATTAAATCAGTTATAGTTTGTTTGATGG
>JAMFTS010006295.1:0-24015 GCA_028095005.1 Rhynchospora pubera | reverse complement strand
TTAAGTCCTTTCCAAGAGTGAAAACTCAAGGATTTCATAGGTTAGAAAGGTATAAACTTGTAGAAACTAGACCACGAAACGATAGTTGAAATCTAGGTTCTATACGAGGGAAATTGGGTTAATTAATTGATAACCAGACCTAAAACGAGAGTTTGATCTAGGAACCTTAATTAAGCCATTATCCCTACACAATTATCAACTGAATTAGGTCAATTTGCATTTACATCGCTAATTCTAGCGGGCCGCTGAGTGAATCAGCGAGGTTGTCTATGCCCGCCAAGTAGCCAGCGACCAGTCTAATAGATTAGCGACCTAGGTTCTTTTAGCGGGCCGCTACGAGAGTCAGCGGGCCGCTGGAACTGGGACTAAGAGAAGTGTTAGCAACCAGAAACCCTAGAATTTCGTGACTTGTTGAATCTCTCTTATTAATTCTTGTTTTGACCTTGTAACTAGACTTAGGATTTAGACTCACCTGCAACCCTTAATTCACATAAGAGTTGAACCGTCTAGCTAGTTTAGTAAAGTAAAAGACTAATATTCCAACACCGTCCCTGTGGATTCGACCCTCAAGCTGTTCTACAAACGATTAGATCGGCAGACACGAGGTTTTTATTTTGAGACTTGGTTTTCCCATCGATCAAAATTGGCGCCGTTGCCGGGGACGGTTTGCTCGAATATTGATATTTTGCTTTAGTAACTTGTATAGACACCCTTGTATCCTTGTATCTTAATTATTTTGTCTTATCTTATAAAAAAAAAACCAAAAAAATTCTATCACCATGTTTCCTTCTTTTCAGGTACGTGAGCAAGAGACGGAGGATAATTGGAAGGAAATCAACCACATGAATAGACAATTTGGACTTAATGCCAACATGAGTGAATTTGAGCGTGCTTTTCACAACGTGCAAAACACGATCAATGATGCATGTGGAGACAACCAAAACTTCAGCAATCTCATCGGATTCGACGAACCTTTTGACTGTCAAACAAACCGTTCGAGATTCATATGGAGGGAACCTGAAGCACAAAACATGACTGCCAGTTTTAGCGACCCGCTGGGAGATCCTGCGACCCACTGGAACCTCAACAGGCAGACATGCGATTCTAGTTTGAATGATTTTCCTTCTTTTGCTTTGAACAATGATGGTTTAGTGTCTCAACCATACCATAGGTCTACTTTTTTTCCTAATTTTGATAATTTCCGATCATCTACGCAAATGTCAAGTGTTGAATCGAGGTTTGAAGAATTTAAAATGAACCAAATCGAATTTAATGAGAAACTTTTGAAAGAAATGAAATCCATATCATCTTCTCTCAATACTCTCATTACCCATCATCAAAGGATGTTAGAGACTGAAAATTCTTCATATAGGCCACACAATGAACAAAACAATGATTTGACTTTGCATAGTGATTGTGAATTTGAAAACTCTAGTTCTAAGAAGACCCAAATTTGGTTAGATACCAACAAAACTGAAAGCAAACAAGTTGAGAATAGGGAGGTACAAGAGGATTTGATGAACCAAAGTACATACCACCTTCTCCCTATATCCCTCCAATTCCATTTCCACAAAGATTGTTTAGGGCTGAAATTGTCAAATCTAATGAGTTGGAATTGAAGTATCCTCCAATTGAGAACATGAATGATGAACTTAAAGAGAAGAAAGATGGTGACACTACTCTCAAAGTCGAGCCTTCCGACAACACGAATGAGAAGTTCAACCAAATCGACTTGAGTACTCTTAGAAGATGTTTGGAGAAACTTGATGTGATAGAAGACAACAAATCGCAAATCAAGTATAACATCATAATCGAGCCAAGGAAGATGACATCCAAAGAAGAACACTCCAAACATGTTTCAAAGGACCCGCTCAAGCACTTTTGGGAGAACTATGATGCGTGGAGAGGGAGAAAAGTGAAGATAAGATGAGTAAATGCAAGGTGGTCAAGCTAGTGACCCAAAACAAGCGCTTCTTGGGAGGCAACCCAAGGCCCAAAAATTTCATTTTCTCTCATTTAGATTAAATTAGGATTAGTTGTTTTAGTTAGTTATAACTCATAAATTGTTGTTGTTGGTTTTAGGTTTGAAGAAAGATGACAAATCAATTACACGAATTGTATGCAAGAGCTCAAACTTGGGGGATACACCATGAAGGAGCATACAAGCCGTTTTGCAAGTCGCACCAACCCCTATGCGAACTTGATAACCACTACAATAATTTGATGAGTTTCCTTTCCTTTCTCTCTTTTAAGTTATGTTTTCCTTGCATTGAGGACAGTGCAAAGTTTTAAACTTGGGGGAGAGAGAATAGGAGTTGTATCTAGGTTTGCATCATGCATATTAGGTGTTAATTTTGTATCTGTCCCAGTATCGGCAGCCCGTTGAGATTTTCTGCGACCCGCTGAGTGTATCAGCGGCCCGCTGAGATTTTCGGTGGGTAGCTTAAACTGAAACTGACAGGTATAATTGTGCATTTCATTTAGGAATTGTCTCTATTGCATGATAATTTCATATAGATTGCATTTAGGTAAGTTAAGGAGATGCTTAACAAGTTTTGATATCGTGAATTGAATGAATTATTTAGGGAGTTTTAAAAAAAAAATCGATTTGAATTGTGGGTCATCTAATTGATCGACTAGCCCCTGTGACCTTAGAAAATGAGTAGGTATTATATCATAATCTATCTTGATTGAGACTTAAATTTGATGATTTGATAAGTAGTATAAATGACTTGACCAATTAGAAATCGGTAAACCAAGACAACCACCAATTGAATTAATTTCCAAATTTTGTCAAGATCGATTCTACCGACCCAAATACATGTCAACTAAGGAAATAAACACTTAGGCTAGAGTCAAACAACCGTTGTTTTCAAGTTTATTAAAAGTCGAAGATGTAAATACACACCCTTGTATATAAAAAAATGTAAATAAAAAGGGGAACTAAAAAGCGTGCAATGCCATGGACATTGCGGGAAGCTATAGGTTATGGTGGATAGAAGAACTTCCATAAATCATGAGTAAAAACAGAAAGGCTCATGACTTAAAAAAAAAGAAAAAAAAACAAGAAAAATCTCGAAAATAAATCCACCGTAATTTGGCTAACCTCTCCACCGCGGGAAAACCCTCCTAGCCCCGGGAGAAAAGTTAAAAAGTCCAACCCAAAAACTTTGGAATAGAATGGGTAAGGAGTTGTACCCTTTTTTCCGCCTCACTTTAGTTCGATTTCCAATGCGTTTTCGAAAATCAATAAAGCGGTTTAAGTACTCAAGAGCTTGGTTGTGAAATAAAGTCATATAACATGTTATTTGTGTTGGTACGGTGTGATCCCGAGTCTCTTTGCAAAGTCAATTGTCAAACTTTGAAAATTCAACAAGTTTAGGAATTGAACAAGGTAAGTTATGGGCAATAGTTACAAGTATCCTAAGTGTTTCACCCGTGGGGTAAGCGTGGGTCGTTTGGGACAACTCAATTCAATTTGAAAAAGCTTGTAAAATTGTTTAAATAATTCAATCAAACACGATATTGGTGCATGTTAAGAATTTTCATAACTTGTAAGTCTCAAGTCATTGTTTTAGTTTAGAGCCAAACCATACTTCTGAGATAGACATTTGCTTGGGGACAAGCAAAGGTTAAACTTGGGGGGATTTGATGAGTGGATTTTATATGCATATTCAGGTACCATTTTGTCTCCAAACTAAACCAATTGCCTTGAGTTTACATAGTTTACATAGTTTAGATGAGTTTAGGTTAATTTAATTAGAGTTTTGTATCAAGAATGAGTTACTACCATAGTTTCTAATTTTATTGCAGATTCTGGACAAGAAATGACTTGGATGAGTCCATAAAGTTGAAGAGCTCGTTCTAAGCTTTCCAACGGATCTTGAATCACCTCAAACGGAGTTCGGATGAAGGAGGATATGCCCAAAATGCTGACCAGACGCAGTGCTGATATTTTCCTGCGACCCGCTGAAAGTCCCAGCGGCCCGCAGACCTGGAACTGCCAGATTTAGCAGAATCGCCCGATTTGGCAATTCTATATTTGGATGGCGGTTTCTACCGACTCCAGGTGCATCCAGAGCACGTCTTCAGTTATTTCCGGCGTTTCTACGCCTTCCCAATGCCTATTAAAGACCAATTTGAGGAGGTTTTGGGAGAGAACAAGAAGGAGACCAAATCCAAGGTCAAAGTTAGGGTTAAATATTGAGTTATTTGAGAGTTAGGTCTCAAGTCCAGATCGTGACAGCGCCAAGAAGGTTGATTGCGACAGCAAGAGACGTGTTTGATAGGAGATTTTGACACACGCAAGAGCAATTGGTTGTAATCTTTTCTTATTCTCATTTTCTCTTGTGTTTGAATGATGTTTCTTAGTTGTTGATTGTTTGTTTTAGGGCTATGGTTGTAAACTCGAATTCTTAGTTGTTGATTGCATGTTTATTTAGTTTCTTTGATATCTTTGTGTTTTATACCTTGCTTGAATTGCTTGAATTGATTATGCCATGATTGTTTAAGTAGATTTGCTTACACCCGTTAAGTAGAGCTCGCTTAATTGCTAGGTGGTTAAGTCCAAATAAACTTAGATTATTAGGCATGATTATGATTAACATGAAGGTTGTAAACTGAAGGGTTAAACCAGGACTAGTTAACGAGAGTTAAGTCCTTTCCAAGAGTGAAAACTCAAGGATTTCATAGGTTAGAAAGGTATAAACTTGTAGAAACTAGACCACGAAACGATAGTTGAAATCTAGGTTCTATACGAGGGAAATTGGGTTAATTAATTGATAACCAGACCTAAAACGAGAGTTTGATCTAGGAACCTTAATTAAGCCATTATCCCTACACAATTATCAACTGAATTAGGTCAATTTGCATTTACATCGCTAATTCTAGCGGGCCGCTGAGTGAATCAGCGAGGTTGTCTATGCCCGCCAAGTAGCCAGCGACCTAGGTTCTTTTAGCGGGCCGCTACGAGAGTCAGCGGGCCGCTGGAACTGGGACTAAGAGAAGTGTTAGCAACCAGAAACCCTAGAATTTCGTGACTTGTTGAATCTCTCTTATTAATTCTTGTTTTGACCTTGTAACTAGACTTAGGATTTAGACTCACCTGCAACCCTTAATTCACATAAGAGTTGAACCGTCTAGCTAGTTTAGTAAAGTAAAAGACTAATATTCCAACACCGTCCCTGTGGATTCGACCCTCAAGCCGTTCTACAAACGATTAGATCGGCAAACACGAGGTTTTTATTTTGAGACTTGGTTTTCCCATCGATCATGCATACTAATGTACAGAAGCTTCGGTGCATATTGATCCGAACTCTTGGATCTGCTTCAAAATGACCGATCCAAACCGTCCAATATGATCTCCCTATTGAAATCTCCTTGCCGACCAAATTTTACATTTTTTCGATATTTTTAAGTATTTTTTTCGGATTTTTAAAAACAGCTATTTTTTAACAGTTCAGAAAAAATTAGATTAGCGATTTTTTACAATTTGAAAAAAATACTTAAAAATTTCGAAAAAAATATAAAATTTGGTCGGTAAGGAGATTATAACAAGGAGATCATATTGGACGGTTTGGATCGGTCATTTTGAAGCTGATCCAAAAATTAGGATAACTATGAACCAAAGCTTCCGTACATTAGTATGCACGATATGTTCTCTCTTCATAATATTTATTTTCATCTATTGCGCTATTTTAGGTATGTTTTTTATTATTCATCTCTCGGCATTTTCTGTTATAATTTCAGTCTACATAGGCTTGCGCTTAACAAATAATCACAGTACAGTATTGAAAACACTGTTTTCAAGCAACAAAGCTAAACACAGTGCATCTGGGGATCCGGCAGGAGGGGCAGCTGTTGACTTGGAAGGGAATGTTAGGGCTTAGAAGTCTCCATTTTGACTCAGTCAACACACGAGAGAAGGGAACAAATGATAGTGTGACTATACTCACTAGAATTTTGAGCTAGATTAATGCGGAACTGAAAATTATTTGAAGTGAATCAACAAGAAAAAGGAGCACAAGTTTAATTGTTCTTTTAGTTTTTTTTTCCCCCTGGCATTTGTAAATTTTGAAAATCTTTTCTGACAGTTAAAAGCTTTACTGTCCTAGGTAGTCCTTTATTTTAAATTCCTTTTACAAATTTTTTCCATGCCTCACTAGAATTTCTCACTCCGATTATTCTAAAAAAAATCCTTGATGCAGGTAGCTTGTTGAATGAAATTTTTTTTAAAAAAAATCTCGGAAAAATAGTTGTAGATCTAGGATTTTTTAAGATAGCTTGATGCTTTCCTCAACTTTGTTTCTATTGTTCCACTTCAATAAATCATTTAAATCTCACTCAACTTAAACTCTTACACCACTTGTAGATCTAGGATTTTTCTAAGATAGTGAAAGAGAGAAAGAAGGAGAATTAATAAATAGAGTTATTAAAGAATCTAGCTAGATCCTCTCTGTTCTTTTTTTCTCGATAACGAATTTTTATGATACACATATATTCACTCGTGTACTAGACTTTTATATGGATCATTTCTAACATGAAAATTATATCTATTGTCCACATAAACATCTCAAAATATATTTCGGAAATTATACTAACTATTTTGTCATTTACAGCATAAATACTAATCCACAGTAACAATTGTAGAAAAAACATTAATTTCAACAAAAGAAAAGTCGATAATTTAACTCGCCGAATACTGTATCATTTCCTATATTTCCTTCTTCATAAGTTCATATTATATATTTCAATTTTAAATTCTTTTTTATCACTAAACATTCATAAAGGAGATCGGTCATATAAAGGGGAAAAATGAATTGGACCTTCATTAAATATCAAATTGGTGCTTTTTGGAGTTTGTTTCAAGAATATGGCTAAAGTCCAATGCATTGGAAGGTGGGGTCGTGTTCAATACACTCATTCTCGAATTTTGAACTTGAAACGAATGATCCAACCGTTAAATTTCATCTTCATATTGAAATCTACTACAAAACCGAATTTCACAAATTTTTAAAAAATTTTCAGTATTTAAAAAAATCATCAATCTAACAAATTATTAACAGTTTAAAATAACAAATTTAAAAAATCTTGAAAAATATAAAATTTGGTTTTGTACCATATTTTAACATGCATAAAGATCATATTTAACTATTTGAATTGGTCGTTTGATGTTCAAAATCTGAGAACGAGATCCCTCCGGCCGTCTAATGCATTGGACATTAGCCTTACTCTTATTTTAGCCTAATGAGTCTTCAAGCATAACTTAATATCTAACACACACACATACATATAATATATAGACTTTTGCTATGGTGAGTCGCACTAAAAAACTCTTAGGTCTGGTTCAAAATGTCTGATCCAAACTGTCCAATACAATCTCCCTAGACCAAAATTTATATTTTTTGGAAATTTTTAAGTATTTTTTCGGATTTTTAAAATTGTTGTTTTTGAATGGTTCAGAACTAATTAGATTAACGATTTTCTAAAATTTCAAAAAAATACTTACAAATTTTGAAAAAAATATAAAATTTGGTCAGCATGGAGATTTTAATAGGGAGATCGTATTAGATAGTTTGAATCGATCATTTTGAATCAGATCTAGAAATTTTGAGCGCGACTCACCGTAGCAAAACTTTATTTTTCTGTGCTTGTGCATGATGGTAAAGTTCTTAACAGAAATTTAAGCAAAAAATTAATGCGTACTACTACTAGTACACTAGATGCAGAGAGGCTACTTTCGGCATCCCAAATAGCATACAAAAAGTACAATGGCAAGAGATTATTGATTACTATTTCTTTTTAGAAATTACTAATCTATGGGTGCGTTTGGATAGGTGTGGGAAGAAGGGAAGAAGGGAAGAAGTATTGGGAAGTGTGTAATTTTGTGAAGAGTTTGGATTATTTATAATTTTTTATCGGCCTTCTTCATTCTTCCTTCTTCCTTCTTCCAACCCCATCCAAACAAAGGCTACGATGATTGGCTTCTTTTGGCTCTGTTTGGATGGTGCGAGAATAAGAGGAATAAGAAAAGAAGTATTGAAAAATGTGTAACTTTATGAAGAGTTTGAATTATTTATAATAAATTTGGGAGTAAAAAGAAGCTATTCCCTTATTTTCACTCCCATCCAAACGGAGCCTTTAAAATGAACAAAGTTTTAGCTTGAACCCCGCCACTCTAAGAGATGAAAATGGCACTACTTTATTCACCAAGTGCTAATTTCTATACCTTCGTGGTGGCAAATGAGCTATTGTTTCTTATTTTGTAGAATTTTGCAGGTCCGAATTTAGATATAGCTATATATATTATTTAGAGCACCGTCAAAAATAGAAAGAGGGCAAAAGAAGAAAATGATGACAATGAGACGATGTTTCTGTCACTCAACTGTAAATTTGCTTCAGCTTCTACTTGGTTAGCAAGCTTTGTCAATTTCTAGTTAACATATTAAAAGCGTATAGGAAGATAACATTAATAAAAAGGAAAACCGATCAAAACTTCTTTAAATAATACTGCAAGTACTTCAATTCTTCATTAGAGAACTAGCTTTTGGAGGTCTTTGACAAAATATAGAGCGATAACGAGAAAGAGACAATTCTTGTAACTCAAACTTTCATATTATTTTCTCTCATACATAAAACAAAGTTACATGGGACTCTTTTATAGCCATACAACCACATTCTAATGCTGGACTTAACAAATATAGCACTACTAAATATAATAATCATATTTGCTAATTTCCCAATATAATTAGATTAATTATGACTCATGCTAGAATTATATTTCCTAAAATATGCGCTGCAGTTTTTTTTAGTTTAAATTTCAACAAATCCCTCCTTTAAACTCAAGTCTCTTCCATCCTTTATTTCGATCTTCATTACTGCTTCATCCCGACTTGTCACATGACTCATTTGCTCTTCTCTTTTCTTCACATGTTTAGCATAAACTTTCATACCATTTGATGCAATATAATTCTTCATATTCGTCTCAGCAATCTCTTCATCACTCCCTTTGTTAGAGCTCCCTGAATTCAGCTTTTCTCTCACCTTGACTACTAGCTCAGCAAACTTCGCATTCTTCTCTGTAGCTATCAGTTTCTTATTTTCCTCATTTCTTTTGGGAGCAATTGTTGGCACAATATTGATAGGAACAATCTTTGATTTCAACTTTTCATCTTCATAATCATCATCAAAATCACTTCCATAATATTCATTATCATTAGACTCTTTCTTAGCAATTACTGGAGCAACCTTAGTTGTCCAAATAAGCTTCTTAACAGGCGCAACGTGTTTTTCTTCGCTGCTTCTATTACCGCCACAAATCTTTACCTTCTTCAATCCATTTGTGACAGGTCGTGTGGGCATCTTTGCTAGCCTCTTATTCCATAACGAAATTTTGTTGGTCAAGTCACTTTTTAAGTAAGTTTGTAGTAGATTCCTCAAATCGATTTTGTACATTCGATTCTTGCTCATTTCCACTCGTGCAATTAACCGACCTCGTTTATCCTTTAGATGTATGATGCGATCTTTCATGAAGACCGAATAACCCCTTTCCATTAATTTTCCTATACTTAGGATATTACTTTTTAAGCCTGGCACATAATATACATTTTCAACAGCGGAATTCCTAACTGACATCCTATCTCACGGGACATCCTGCCATCACGCGCATCAATCCAGCCCAGCCCAATTAGCATTCATTTTTCTTTCTCCTCTTCCGCAAACCTCCTTTATTTCTTTATACGCGGCGCTTCCTTTCTCTTGTGTCCCCTCTGTTCTCTCCCTTTTACTCTCCCAACTTCATCTCTGGTCCTATATTTTAAAATTTCGATGCATTTTTTTTTCATTTTTTCCTTCTTTCACTCTCCATCACATTACGCCATTGTTTTCTTTCTTTATCATATTTTCTGTCATATTACAAATATAAGGCGTGATAAACACAAAAAAGTAATTAATAAATGTAAGCGAGTATGTAAGATTCATTATAGGAGTATTAAATATGTTTTCATTTATCTTTTGTTATGGAAGTATGTAATTTGCGATAAGAGATTATCTAAATACTATTAAAGGAGTATGTAAGATTCATTAAGAGAGTATCAAATATGTTATCATTTTTCTTTTATTATGGAAGTACATAAATTGTGATAAGAGAGTAACTAAATATTATTAAGAGAGTATGTAAGATTTATTAAGGGAGTGTGAAATATGTTTTCATTTATCTTTTTATTATAGAAGTACTTTGTGTTAAGGGAGTAACTAATTATCTATAAGGGAGTATGTAAGGTTCATTAAGGGAGTGAAAAATATATTTTTAATTTATCTTTTATTATGGAAGTATGTCATTTGTGATAAGAGAGTAACAAATTATTTGTAAGGGAGTATGTAAAATTCAATAAGGAAGTATCAAATATATTTGTTATTTATCTTTTATTATGAAAGTACGTAATTTGTGATAAGTGAGTATTTAAATATCATTAAAGAAGTATGTAAGATTTATTAAGGAAGTGTTAAAATTGTTTTAATTTACCTTCTAGCAAAGGAGTATCGAATCTGGCCCATCGAAATTTCTATTGTTTTCTTCTGCTCAAAGAACGTCTCTTTCGTGCTATCTCTCCTTCACGCTCTCCTCTCAAGCTCTCACCGATCTCCTCTCAGGCTCTCACCGATCTCCTCTTCCTTTCACTTTTCCTCTCACCGATCTCCTCTTTCCTTCGCGCTTCCCCTTTACCTCTCCTCTCACAGATGACCTCTCCTCTATTGTCCTTATCTTTCTTCTTTATTTTCTCTTATGTCTTTATATAAGCACCGTCACTATTAATAAGAATCAAAGAGTATATATCTATTATACACAAAAGAGTATGTAAGGGGCCGTTTGGATCGCTTAGGAAGTTAGGGAATTTGGGGAAGTTGCAATTCCTAGGAATAAATTTATTGGAAAGTGTGTAATTTTGTGAAGAATTTGGATTGTTTATAATAAATTTATGGTAGGAAGATGAAATTCCCCAAAATCCCATGGGGATCCAAACGGCCCCTAAGATTTATTAAGGGAATGTGAAATATTTTTAATTTATCTTTTATTATGGAAGTATGTAAGTTTACATAAGAGAGTATCTTAATATTATTAAGGGAGTATGTAAGATTTATTAGGGAGTGTGAAATATATTTTAAATTATTTTTTATTATGGAAGTATGTAATTTCATATAAGGGAGTATATAAGATTCATGAAGGAGTGTCAAATATATTTTAATTTATTTTTTATTATGGGAGTATGTAATTTTACACAAGGGAGTATCTAAATATCATTAAAGGAGTATGTAAGATTCATTAAGGGAGTGTGAAATATGTTTCAAATTATATTTTATTACAGAAGTATGTAATTTTACATAGCGGAGTATCTAAATATTATTAAAAGAGTACATAAGATTCATTAAGGGAGTGTCAAATATGTTTTAATTTATCGTTTTATTATTGAAGTATGTAATTTTACATAAGGGAGTATGTAAGATTTATTAAGGGAGTGTCAAATATGTTTTTATTTATTTTTTATTATGGAAGTACATAATTTGTGATAAGAGAGTAATTAATTATGTTTAAGGGAGTATTTAACTATAAATTTACTTTAAAGGAGTATTTAATTTGTATCACGAGAGTAATTATATTTACGTAAGAGAGTATCTTATTATATTATAACGTAAGAGAGTATATATTTTTTCACTAAAGGGAGTATCTATTTTGACTTAAGGGAGTATTTATTATGAATCAAGAGAAATATTAAATTATTATGTACGGCTGTATTAAAAAAAATGAAGAACGAGAAAAAAAGGTAGAAGGGACAACAACGTGGGAGAGGAAGAAAAATGGATGGGAGATCAGAAGGGAAGGAGAGCAACATAGAATTCCTGCCTCTGGCGCCTCAAATCGTATTGCGCATCGTTTCTGGGCCAGCCCATTTTTGACGCGCCGATACGTGGGATGGCAGGATGGCAGATATGAGAGATGTTGCATATCAGTTACGAAAAACTGCGCCTCTTTTATCACCATGACCAAAATAGATTTTTCCTTTTCCTTTCACTTGAATTTTTGAGGCATTACCAAAAGAGATATAACATTCTTCTATTTTTTGCATCTCCACAAATAGATGTCTAATACCGCTCATATGATTGTTAGCACCAGTATTAAGATACCATGTTGTGTCGTCGTTGGAGATGGTGTCTTCGTATGCCATTAAAAGTACGCCTTCATCCTTCGTCTCTTCTTCTTTAATGAGATTTGTGTTCTCTTCTATCTTCTCCGACGATCTACAATCTCTAGCATAATGTCCATATTTACCACAATTGTAACAATCAACATTTGGACGATATACATAATCATCTCTCCCAAGACCACGTCCTCTACCACGACCTCTAAAATTATCTCCTCTTCCTCGGTGATTATAATTGACATGCATGACCTCTTCTTCTTTAATTGCGGCATTTGCTTGTAACGCCTCATTGAGTGACTCTTGCATCTTCTTCTTCTTTCTTTGCTCATGCGCTTCAAGTGAACCAGCTAACTCGTCAATGGTCATCTCTTCTAGATTTTTCGACTCTTCAATAGCACACACCACGTTCTCAAAATTCTCGGTTAATGACCACAGAATTTTCTCAACAACTCTTGCATCTGTAAATGGTTCACCATTGCGCTTGAGTTGATTCACCACCGTTTGCACACGTGTAATGTAATCTGAGACTTCTTCTGTCTCTTTCATCTTCATGCCCTCCAACTCACCGCGAAGAGTTTGGAGACGCACTTTCTTGACTCGATTGGCACCTTTAAACACGTTTTGTAGTGTGTCCCATGCCTCTTTTGATGTTGTCGCACTAGCAATTCTCTCAAAACCTGATTCATCCACCGCTTGAAACATGAGATAAAGAGCGGTCTTGTCCTTCATGCGCTTCTCCTTCCATGCCTTGGTTTAAACCAGAGTCATAGTGTCAATCTCGTTGTTGATAGGTTCTTGGTAGCCGATCGTAACAATTTCCCATGCATCTTGTGCACCGAGCAATGCTCGCATCTGAATACTCCAATTGTCATAATTTAACTTGGTGAGTTTTGGCAAAGATATTTGACCCAACGCACTTCCCGGATTCATCTTTCAACCAACGCTCTGATACTAATTTGACAAAATATAGAGCGATAACGAGGAAGAGACAAAATTCTTTTTAACTCAAACTTTCATATTATTTTCTCTCATACATAAAACAAAGTTACATGGGACTCTTTTATAGCCATACAACCACATTCTAATGCTAGACTTAACAAATATAGCACTACTAAATATAATAATCCTATGTGCTAATTTCCTAATATAATTAGATTAATTATTGTTAGAGATATGTCCTAGAAGCCAATCTTTTTGGCTACTTCTATGGTTTTATGTTATGGATGATCTTATATCATTTGTTCCTTGATTTATGTGTTGACAGTTCATTCAGGTTGAGGATCTGAATTATAGATCACTGTGTTTCATTTAGTAGTAAATGACAACAATAAATCTAAAGCGTCCATAATCTTGATAATTAACAAGGAACATTAATTATCAATAAGATTAGTATGCAAGTTAAGTGATGATTAAGTTCTATAAATCACAGGTTAAGAGTAACCAACTTAATTGCATATGTTTATGTTAATTGAACATAGTACAGGACATGACCCAACGAAATAAATATATGGATTGTGTTATGTGTCATTATTTATTTCGTTATGATTTTGATTCTAAGTTTGAGATATTTATCTTTTCCACATGAGGATAGGTTCAATAAATATCGTCTACCGCTGATTCCCGATAAGGGCTGCTATACGGACGTTATTTATGTTCTCTTGAATTGTGCGGGGAAAAGTTAAATAGTCAAGAAAACCGTATGTCCATCATTAATTCACTTAGTGAGTGACGATATCTGTTTGGGCCCCTTGATGGAGATAGATTGTTTGCTAGCAACTGATACAATTATCTCTAGATCAAGAAACGTATAATCTGCAAGAATGACACATTCCTAAGAGAACTGTGCGGGGAAAAGTTAAATAGTCAAGAAAACCGTATGTCCCTCATTAATTCACTTAGTGAGTGACGATATCTGTTTGGGCCCCTTGATGGAGATAGATTGTTTGCTAGCAACTGATACAATTATCTCTAGATCAAGAAACGTATAATCTGCAAGAATGACACATTCCTATCTTGGATTATACGATGATATCGTGAGACATAGGAATCAAAATAGAGATATACTTTTATTCTCTTATGCAGGATTGAAATATTGTAGCTGTACACTATTTATGCGAATTGGGAATCATAACGTGTTGCTAGATACCGCTTATGATTATTGGAATTAAATAGCGATTTAACTCCATGTCCAACGTAGCATAAATCCTCAAAGGGTCACACAAAATTGGTGTTTTAACCATGCTTGCATTATTTATTTATTTGCAATAATTGGTATTGCAAAATATGATAAGTTGATTAATTAATTAAATAACGTTGTAGACCGTTATAATTAATTAAATCAAAGGGATCATATAGAAATAAATTAATGCATTATCTAATCCCTAAATAATTATTATTAAGTTAATAATTATTTATTTCAACACATATACAAATTATAGGGCTTTAATTAAATAATTAATTAAAGGCCCAATAGGGAGTCAAATTGGGAGCAACAAGAAGGGCCATTTAATAGTTGATTAAGTAGACCCAAGAGGCAAAGCACATAGCCCATAAAGGGCCCATAATGTGGCCGGCCATGATAGGTGGTAGGTGGGTGGCAAAATTGTAATTAGATGGTGTGAGGTAGGTAGGGTTTGTGCTCTATATAAAGAGGTATATGGTAGCAAATCCCCTCTCTCTCTCCTCCCACAAACCCTAGCCGCCCCCCTCCTCTTGTGGCCGGCGCCTCCCCTCCTCTCCCTCTCCATTAGCTCATGTGTTGAGCCCCCTCTCTTCCTCAAATTCCTTTGTTGATTTGCTAGAAGATTGGGAAAGCTAGGGATTAGTCATTTCCTCCAAGTTACTAGCATAACTTGTTGAGGATTTGGTTAATACCAAGTGGACTCGAGGAGATTCGACAAGGAGGCCGAAAGAACAACCACCACCTCGATCCTAGCCGCGGTTCAAATCCCCTTGGTTACGATATCAAGGGAGGTACATCTTTGAACCCTTTTCTCTTGTGCGAATGGCTTAATACTAGTTCCTATGTGTGTGCATGCTTAATTATGGGTAATTAATAGTAATTATCCTTGAAAAATTAAAATTGTGCACTTAACTAACAATTATGACTCATGCTAGAATTATATTTCCTAAAATAGGCGCTGCAGTTTTTGGAGTTTAATTTTCAACAGTCTTTAGTATCCTAATTTTTATTTTTGGTGGGATGTTATGGAAGCGAAATAGAATACATGATGATAATTAGTAGTATTTCTTGTACAAACATTGAGACAAAAGAATTTAAATTACTCTTTACTAATTAAATGGGAAATTATGATCAAATAAATATCAATTATGGAGAGGTTCGGATTAACATTGAGGAAATAGTTTGAGCCTCAAGATCCACCTTGAGGCTTTTTGTATGATTAGTTCTGAATTGTAAGATCTTAATTAAAGATATGTTTATCCATAGTAGCAAGAGAGTAACACTAGTGTTTTCTTTCAAAAGTTAGTTTATCTAGTTCCAACAAAATGCTATAACTAGGACAAGCTATGCTAATTCACTTTTTTTTTTTTTGCATTTTGTTTTGTTCACTCTTGTTCTTATAATTCTAAAACTAAACTTGTTAACCACTTCCCTAACACTCCCATAAATTTCTTGAATCTTTTTGGATTTTTTTTAACATACTCAATTTGATGGGGTTTGAATGTATCTATTTCTTCCATCAAGAAAGTTTGGAATTTAATTATTTAAAGTATTGCTCTGTGCACTTACATATAAACATTTATACTTTCAAAATATTTTGTGAATTATTTTAGAGTCTGCTCTAGATTTTTTACATTTAAAGAGAATGATTCGGAGATGAGGGGTGTTTGAGATCATCTCTTCCTCAAAATAGAGGTTACACTTGAGAAGTGAAGTCTTCATTCTTCATAAAATCTTTTTTTTTCCTTTGTCTTTCTCTTTCCTCTTCTCTTCCCCTCACAATTGTATTTTTTTTAAAAAATTATACTTTGCATATGGCTTTTCTGTGTGTTTTTTTTTGTTTCATCCCATCCTTGGGCAGAAACAATAGGGGGGACATAGGGGCTTGTTCCCCTAAGGTTTTTGTATGCAATGAGGATTTTTGAGTTATATGCTAAATTTTGTTAATATATAATACTTTGTCTCTCTAATTAAAAAAAGGTCTAAATACAATAAATAGTTCAAGCGCAATTCAATTAAGTTTATTATTTGTTCAAGCTTGTTTAGTTATTATTTTTTTTCTTTCTCTTAAAGCAAAATCAAAAGATGAAAATTTACAAATAAAATATTTTTTAATATAATATCTTAGCTTGTTATTTTTTAATAAAAAATTATTATATTTGATACCATTCATGTTTAGATATATTTTTACTATTTACTAAAATAACATTATTTTTGTCGTATTTTTTATATTTAAACTTTCGAACTTCGCCCCCCTAATTAACTGGCTTCTCCCTTGGTCACGTCCCCTCTTTATCTCTTTGAGAATATGTTGTGGAGTATATCTGGCTCCGTTTGGATAGGTATGGGAAGAAGGGAAGAAGGGAAAAAGTATTGGCAAGCGTGTAATTTTGTGAAGAGTTTGGATTGTTTATAATTTTTTTCTTCCCATTTTCCTTCTTCCTCTTCTTCTTCTCTCATCCAAACGCAACCAAGAAAAAACATAATAGCTTAGTTACTCTATCAACTTAATTTGTGCTCTTTATTTTGCTTTGTTTTAGATTATATTTTCAGTTACAAGGATAGAGGACGGTCCATCAATAATTTTAGGAATTAGGATCAAATGAGGAAAGTTCATGAAGATTTCTAGATTAGGAATTTTTTTTTTGTTTTCTTAGAGCTCTCATATTTTGTTATTGGGATGTACAAAAAGAGGGAAAAAAGGCAAAGGAAGAGGAAAGAGAAATGCAAACAAGATTTAAATCAAAGAAGAAAAATGTTATTTTTTCCCATGAAAACACGGTATAAAATTTTTTTTTTCTTTTTTTTATACAACCAAAGACATTCTTAAAAAGTTTTTTAGCGTGATTAGGATGTAGATCATTCTTTTAAGGAGCATCTCTAGTCATCTTTATTATTGCTTAACTTTCCAAGGAGTGACATTTGTTTTTAATATAAACTTGGAAGTAAAAAAAATCAGTGAGAAACTAAACAAAATTATTCTTAATTGCAATGTATTATAGCTATTTATTACTTATAGGACGACTATCTTTTAAATTTCAACAACTTACATAAATAATGTTGAAACAACTTCTAATGTTTGATGTGCACAGTGACCGGGCAGTACTGCATTAAATATCAACTCTTTACAAGCTCCTAATAGAAGGAAAAATATCTATTTACCAGCTTACTGGAAAAATACGATAACTACTGTAATTGTACAAAAGATAATCTAGAAAAATAAAAAATCTCCTCTTTTTAGGATACGAGAGATCGAAGTAATTAAGCACTTTGTCTAAGTGCTAGATTACAGTATCATAAAAATTTAATAAATATCAACTACATAAGTGATTGAAAATAATTAGTACGGAAAATATTAAACGAGTTGAAAATTGCAAGTACGAATGGAACTAGAGACTAGAGACATGATTTTTAGTTGTAGGCGGGTTTGAGCAAAAAAAGGGAATTAATTCCTGAGACTGAGAGACAGTTAACAAGAGAAACAAAAAGAGAAAAAATAAGAGGGAAAATAAGAAAAAAGAAAAGGCGAAAAAAACTTCCTCCCTCCTCTCCTTGCTCTAGCTCCAGCGTGATCGCGAATAGAGAGAGAGAGAGAGAGAGAAAAGAGCGAAGAAGCTCAATTCCAATTCCCCATTCCAATTCGCTCCAAACACAGTCTCCATACCAAGATACAGCCCACAACAGAAGCTTGCCCAAGCAACGACCCAAATCGCGCGATTTCAAGTTCGCCAGAGAGAGAGAGAGAGAGCGAGAGAGTTGAGAGACTGGTTCCTGTTTCTCTCTGGTATTCATTCGCAGTTTCGCACTGTTCCGAGCTTCTAGAAGGTTTGCTTCTCTCTCTCTTTTTCAACTTCTCTACGGCTCTTCTCTCTTCTTCCGAGCGAAATCTAGTTCGTTTCGATTATGGCGCGATTTGTTTGCTCCATAAGTTGAATTTGGCTGCTCTACGAGGAATTTTCTCACTCCGGCAGCTCAAATCTAGCGAAAATTTTGAATTTTAGTTAGGGTTTTGATCTCTGAGTAGTTACTACTGTTACTGCTTATTGCCCCTTTTCTCGTACTGGGTTTCTAGTTTTCAGCCTAATTTTTACGAGTTTGCTACGAATAGTGGGCCCTTTGACATTAGATTTTGAATTTTTGTCTGATTTTGCAGTTGTGAAGAAGTGTTTGGATCTCTCCCAATTGGGATTCCAGACCAGTATTAATCTTCTCTGGTGAAATTACATGAATTTCGCCAATTGAAAGATGCCTTCCTCCTCAGCTGCTCAGCGTCAGCATGTCAGAATTAACCTCGCTGAGATCAAGGGACGGATCTCAAAGCGGCTGGGCCCCGACCGGTCAAACCGGTATTTCAGTTGCCTAAACCAGTTTCTGTCAAAAAAACTAACCAAACAAGAGTTCAACAAGCAATGCTTGTCTCTTTTTGGGCACGAGAACATCCAATTGCACAACAATTTTATTCGATCCATTTTGAAAAATTCCCTTCTTTCCAAGACCCCTCCAGTGCAAAACTATCATGACAAAACTGCAGTGAAAAATTCGGGTGCCAGTATACCCTCACTTTGGTGCAACGGTGGTATTCTTCCTCCTTCTCCTCGCAAGGTTAGAAGTGGTGGTAGAGAGAGAAGAATCAGGGACTCAGGTCTCATTGGGCCTAATGGCCTTGTTGGTTTTGATGGGAACTCAAATTCAGTTTCAATTGATACTTCAATCAAGGAAAATGGACTTTTGCATAATAAAGAAGATTCTGCGGAGCCAAACAAAAATTCGTGCTCTAAGAGGGAACCGATCGAGGCTCCTCTTGGCATCCCCTTTTGTCGGGCAAGTGTAGGCGGAGCCCGCTTACCATCATATGCTGGTTTCAGTTCCAGTGCCAATGCCAGTACAGGCATTTCTTCATGTAGTAGTTTGAGTGAATTGTTTAATATTGATTTAATTAGAAATCGGATTGAAAGTATTGCCAAAAGAGAAGGGCTAGAAGCTGTCGGTACGAATTGTGCCGAGTTGTTGCAAAAGAGTCTTGATGTATACCTTACACGGCTTATCAGTTCAGCTACCAACCTTACGGGATCAGTCAAACGTCCCAACTTGGACCAGAACACGATATCACTTGAGGATTTTACACTTGCCATGCAACTCAATCCACGACAACTTGGTGAAAATGCTCCTGAGCTAATTGAGAGGATGAGCATGAGATTGTTTGAAAAAAGAGATGAATATGACAAGAGGAGATTATAAGTGGAAGGATCTTTTTTTGTAAACTTGGAGAAGTTCTTGGGTTAGAGGGAAATGTTTATTCTTGTTGTATGTGGAGTAGAGGCCTCTGAAGGGGAAAGCAGTTTTGCAGGGAGTAAACTAATGTGTAACTTGGTATAAATAGATAATTGATAGGGTTATAATTGTCATTCTTAGGTTTCAGAAGGTTCTTCTTGTAAATTTGGTGTTTTTGATAGATATTTTTGGTTCCTTTTTCATGGTCGAGTCGTTCTGTGTTATGTTGAGAGACTATAACTAATTTCTGTAATTCATGGGGTTTTATTTGAAAAAATTGTCCTTTCTGTCTTGCAACTTCAGTATTCTTGTTTGTTGATGTGATTGTAATACTGTTCATCTGTACCCAAGAATTTGATCCTGCTACCTCCTCCCTAAGGAAAGAGAAAACAGCCGAGTGCAGATCTTGAAGAAAGTCATTACCACTGTCATGGATGCCATCTTTCATGCCAAACTGTCAATACTACCAGAAGGCTGAGCAGGTAGGTTTTTATAATCTATTTTTTGGTCATTTGTTGTGTGGAAGGAGAAGTAATGCATTTTTGTTATTTATTGCAGGTCCAGAATTGAGAGAAACCAATTTATAATAATACAAGTAGAGGTGCTGGAATTAAGGTACGGAATTTAATAATTGCCTTGGAGTTCCCAAAATGTACATATATTTATCAAAAAGAAAACCAAAAAAAGCAACACACTCCTTCCTTTCCCAGGTCATTTGATTTCAACATTTAATACTTTACTGAAATTAATAGTCAACTTGTTCAGTTAAGTCATTTATTGACAAAAGAACATAAATCGCACAAGTTGAAATCTCAAAATTAAGTCCATGAATCGTTAAAATTGTATATCAGGCATCATGCCTTTTAATTAAAATAATGTACTGATCTCAGAAGTCAAACTAACTAATGGATTAAAGTTTGACTATTGTTAAAAAGTAGGATTTCTAGTTGTTTCTTTCCTTCGTTGTGTGAATACTTCAAAGAGTGGGTTTTTCTACACTTCCATGATACAATAGGGATTTTTTTGGTGTGAGTTCTCTTTTCTATTCAGTACTTCCATATACTAGTTTGTACTGATAATGACAGATCATATTGGCACAAATTTTGGGGTCTACACTTTTAGTCAAGTACCAAACTAAAACAGATCTTTGATGGGGCCATTTTTCAGGCATAAAAACAGGTTGGTTTTGGGAACCGGTCTTGAATAACTGAAATTTGAATCATAGAATTTCTGTTGATTCAGCTTTAAGCAGAAAAAAATAGATTTTCTATGATTTAACCATCTGTACCTGAGGGAGGAGATTGAGCCAAACTTTTAAGCTTGTTAAACTCAAGTAATTATATGCAACAGAAACCTTTTAGAAAATAAGCCAACACAATTTTCTTTGTGAATGCATGCAACCCTCCTCTCTATGCATGTCTCTTTGTGGATAAGAGACTTGGTATGGGTGACCTTTTGTTTGTGACTGTGCAGGCTGGGCTGATAGTGAGAGGGTGGAGCAAAGGGACCTTGTGTTTGTAAGTTGTAACTATGCAGGCTGGGCTGAGAGTGAGAGGGGGGAGCTAATAGTAAAGGGATGGAGGGAAGGGAGGGAGTGTGTGTGTGTGGGGGGGGGGGGGGGGGGGGGGACAGACAGAGAGAGAAGGCACAAGAATAAAGGCAAGCACGTATGCACCCACAAATAGTGGCAGTCTTCAATAACCAAAAACGACAAATTTGTCAAATTCCATAATAAAATAGGAATTTACAGACATGTATCTACTTATTTCAATAATGAAAGCAAATCTTTGTGAAGGTTATTTAATATCTTTTGGTGGTTGCACTCTACTTTCAGTTATTGTAAGAGGGTCATTGTTACTATCCCTCGGGTTCTGTTCCATCTAGTTTTTCCTTTTATGAGAAAACTTGTCAAATTAATTTTTCCCTTTTTCATATTCTGAGAAACTAAATAAATGTAAACATTATTTTTACTGTAGAGGGATGAGGTTTCTAAAGAGATAATATATACTTCATTTATACTTTATAATACAGATGAATCAATTTTAATTTTGCTAGATGGCAGCTTAAAAACTTATTTTATAGCTTGTATAGGAAGTTATAACTTATTTTAGTAAAAAGGAACTATATTTTGTCTGCAAAAATAAATATCATATTGTGTCATCACAAGGAAAAAAGAAATATGAATAAATTTGCTTCTCTGTAAAAAAAAGCTTTTAACTTTCTTGTGCAAAGAAAAATATCAAATAAATTATAAATATTCAAGCACAAGCAAGAATCTCATACAATGATTTTTTTGGCACCAAAAAAAAAAAACAATAGTGATAGCTGCCTATCATTTTTATTCCAGGTTATGTTAATTTGTGGCCTTCGGCCTTCTAAATCTTTTTCTTTTTTGGGTCGTAGAACCGTCCAAATGTTGCGAAGCAAAGGTTCATCTTTGGTGCCATCCGGCATAACTGTTACTGTGCCATCTGGTGTAACTATTACCGATGTATGAAGTAACACGTCAACTCTCCGCACTATACACAGCCTGCTATAAATACAGCCACTGGTGGTCAAAATAGTTCATTGCCCCTTGAGCATTTCTCACATTCTCCGTAAGGTGCTTGAGTGACCCATCTTGATCAATGGAACCCAATAAGGTTAGTTATCTACTTTGTTTATGAACTTTTACAGTTAAATAATTTCTCTTTCTGCCTTGTTTTCTTCTATTAGGCACAAACATGGTAGTATTTGATTGCTATTTTTTCTTCCTTCTGTTTTGACTTTTTGGTATGGAAGTTGCACTGATGTAGATCCTATAGCTTACAGCATTCAGGTACAGACGGATGATTTCTTGATTTTCTACGTGGTTTCTTATTAATTAACTGCAATCTGAAATTTTTTTCCCCCTTTTGCTTGCTTATCGGTCAGGTTGATCTGTTGATGTGGCTTTAATTTTGCTCAGTACAAGTTGGTAATAGCTTTATGAGTTGTTTTGATGGCAGAAATCTTTCTCTGTTTAATCTTTTTCTATAATTATTTTTTAGTTTATAGCTTATTTGATTTTTTTTTGGGGGGATTATGATAATTGTCGTCTAGGACGATTCATGTCAACTTCAGTTGCTATCAGATCAGGTTGATCTGTCGTAACAGATATGGTATGAGATCATGCTTTCACAGTGACAAAGTATTCTCTATTAATTTTTTTTGGTCTTGGCTTTGTAAGGAATTTCTAATTCCTTTTGAGAGAAATTAGTGTCAGTTTATGGCATTGAATAAATAAAATTAACATCACTGTCAAAGAAAAAAAGGTATAAGTGAACGTACATTATAATAAAGAAGACAGACCAAATCGCAAAACTTCTTTTCATCTACCCAAACCAGTTTTTTTTTTTTTTTTCAATTTTGGCTTTTTGCTTCAGATTGTTTGTTAGAAAACACAGGTTTTAGCTGAAAAAAAGGTATGAATGCTGAATTTCTGAACTTATAATTAAAAGAGATTAATTTAGTGACCCTGTAATTTTTCTATTACAACAGAGAATATGGCAACAGCATTACTTAACCATATTAACAAGAAATAACACTGATGGGAAGGCATGTGTCAATGTAACCAATAATAAAAGAATTGGGGGATTAAAGTGCAAAATTACCGTGCTCTTGTATCTTTACTTTCTGTTATTGACTTATTGTATTTAGCATTTTCTGTCAAAAAGCATAAATCTTAGTGAATAATTTGTGTTTAGTTTCAAGTCAATTTGACGAATCATCAAATCAAACTAAGCTATATTTTTAAAACTTTTAAACAGAACAACGTCAAATTGATGACTGCTATATTTCATCTTTTAAAATGTAGGATAAAAGCAAGAAATTTTCTGCACGGAGTAATGAAGGAAATAACATTAATTCGAAAAGAGATCGATTTGAGGTATGCAATAATAAAGAAATAAAGGACTGACACTTTCTCTGCTTCTTCATTCTTTTTTTTTTTCATTCTTTGATCTTTGCTTCTTAAATAAGTAATAAAAAAACAATCTTACTTAATAATTTACTTGAATAAAAGAAAATTACAGTTATGACCCTGGGCCCTGGGTTTTTCTCTTACAATGTAGATTGAAGGCATTGCAGAGCCTTCTGGAGATGAAAACACAGCCGCAAAGAAGGCACGAGTCGAGGGTCCCAGTGTTGCTACACAAATGAATAGGCAATGGCCAAATGTTGTGCCTGTTTCGCCTGTTCTTGCTAGTGCAGGAGTGTCCGACATAATAACTTTGACTGGAGTCTCTGTCGGTACTAGTGCCAGTACATCTTTGACTTGGGGCCCTATACCTTCGTCAATTCCTCTTGGGGCCCAAATCTGGTATCTTCTGAAAGTGCTGCTAATGC
>JAMFTS010006293.1:0-24017 GCA_028095005.1 Rhynchospora pubera | reverse complement strand
CAAATAGGCAACATGGTAGATGAGAACAGTGTTCTCAGATATCTCTAAGAAAAGGCAAAAGCGGGCATGATGAACTGCTGGAAAAACCCACCATAACCATTGTATCTAAGGACCCGTCTGGTAGTAATCTACGGAAAACTGCTGACATTTTTAAAAAATTTGTTTCTGTTTTATGTATGTAATTTTGCAAATTTTATTTTCAGGAGATGGTGCTTGATCATTTGCGAAATTTGATGAGAATTCATGAAGGAAGCCCAACAACTGGGTTTAGACCAGGAAGTAGGTAAGCTTTCCAGCAAGCCGAGAGATGGGCAACTTTAGGGGGAGAGACAAACTCCTTTCAGGATTATGAAATAATCACTGGTGATTTAATAACAGTCTATCCAAGGTCTTTTCATTGGGGAGGAGCCATGTGTTAGGAAATTGCCCAATTTTAATTTTGTGACTAATTACGCTTAATTAATCCAATTAAAACACAAGCAACACGAGATCTAGTACTTTAAGCGATAGATACAAAGAGAAAGAGGAGAAATCGATACCTCCCGCGAAATCGCATCCGCGGGGCTCGACCATGGCATGGGAGTTGGTGGCGTGCTCTCCGCGCATCCCCTTTCCTAATCAACCTCGATTCCACCACGAAATTAACCAAAACCTATAAGCTATGCTAATAGCTAGAAGGTTTAGGCTAATCCCTAGTTTTTCTCGTCTTCTCAATTAACTATTTAATTAGGGAGGAGAATGAAGCTCAACACATGAGCAATGGTGGTGGGAGGAGGGCGGTGGTGCCGGCCAAAAGAGAGGAAGAGGGAGGGTTAGTGGCGGCCAAGAAAGAGGAAGAGAGAGAGAGAGGAGCAAGGAGCCTCCAAGGGGTCCTTTTATAATGCTCAAACCCTAGCAAATAGTTCCCTCTATTTACAAGTATGCCACCTACCTACCACTCCACTAAGGGCCGGCCACAATAAGGCCTTTTTGGGCCTCACACACTCACTTAATTGATTCTTTAATCAATTAATTAGGTCCACCTATTTATGCTCTTCATTTGGGCTATTTATTCTATAATAAATGTCGGTCCATTAATTTAATATAACTATTTATATATTAAATTGTATTGTGTTGAATAATTATTAACTAATTAATAATTACCATGGGATTAGCTTATGCATTAAATCATTTCGATATGATCCGTTTGAATTAATTAATTATATCGACATATAATCAATTAATCAACTTATCATATTTTCGCAAAAGCACACTGATGCAAATAAATGATTAATGCACTGTTTGGTTATATTTCGATCTGTGTGATCCTTTGAGGATTTATGATAAGTTGGACATAGGATTAAATCGCTATTTAATTTCAATAATCATAAGCGGTATCTAGCAATACGTTATGATTCCCAATTCGCATAAATAATGTACTGCTACAGTATTTAAATCCTGCATAAGAGAATAAAAGTATTTCTCTATTTTGATTCCTATGTCTCACGATATCATCGTATAATCCAAGATAGGAATGTGTCATTCTTGCAGATTATACGTTTCTTGATCTAGAGATAATTGTATAAAGTTGCATGCAAACAATCTATCTCTATCAAGGGGCCCAAACAGATATCGTCACTCACTAAGTGAATTAATGAGGGACATACGGTTTTCTTGATGATTAGCTTTTCCCCGCACAATTCAAGAGAACGTAAATCAAGTCCGTATAGCAGCCCTTAACGGGAATCAGCGGTAGACGAGATTTATAGAACCTATCCTCATGTGGAAAAGATAATCATCTCAAACTTAGAACCAAAATCATAACGAAATAAACAATGACACATAACACAATCCATATGTTTATTTCATTGGGTCAAGTCCTGTACTATGTTCCATAACATACACATATGCAATTAAGTTGGTAACTCTTTACGTATGATTTGTAGAACTTAATCATCACTTAACTTGCATACTAATCTTATATGATAATTAATGTTCCTTGTTAATTATCAAGATTATGGACCGTTTAGATTTATTATTGTCATTCTAAAGAATGATCCACAGAGATCTACAATTCAGATCCTCAACCTGAATGATCTGTCAATAATAAACCTAGGAACAGATGATAAAATATCATCCAAAACATAAACTAATAATTAAGTCATTAAATTATTGACTTCTAGGACATAACTCTAACACCATGAAGCTTAGACTCAAGGAAATACACGACGAACAACTACAGAAAAGCATGAAAGAAGTTGAAAGGCTCATAACATTGAGCTATCTTCAAAAGATTCGGCTTGAACAAAGTGCATCCAAAGACAACTGGGCTAGCAGTGCACTTTGGAACCAATATTCATTAGTAATCAGAAGTTTCAAAGTCGATCCGATCGCTACCATTCTATTCTGGTATCAGAGCGAGGTTTGTTTTCTTAATATTATGGTTTTCTATTTTTTTAAATTTTTAAATTTTTTAATCTTCACCTAGGAGGAGATTATACCAAACTAATAAAATTGTTTAAATTAATCAACCAGAGAATGCTAATTAAAAGTGAAATTTTAAGGAACCAAAAGAATCATCCTGTCGTACAGTACCTAGGAAAAAGGAAAAGATTGCGGGTAAACACGATGATGTGAGGTTATAACCAAAGTAAACCAACTTAAAATTGGCAAAATAAAGGAAGATTAATTAATAATCTGGGTACACAGTTTTGGGTACGCATAGCAGAAAATTTTACTCAAAGTGATAAAATCATAAGGGTGACCATATTTTTGGGTGGTAAAAACAGAAGGTTTAACTTTCGGGTGGCAATTGCTAGATTTCGCAAATTTTGGATGGCACAGAAAAAATATCCCTAAATAATACATCTTTTTTAAATTTTCATCAACCATTCCACACTTACAATAAAGACAAACGTAATAGATATTGTATTTCTTTCAAATAGAAATCTTGGCGTGATACGTGCACATATACTGAAAATTTAATCCACAACAAATTAGAAGACAAAAAATACATGAAGATGAATTTCGTTCTTCTAGAAATAAAATAAATTTGTATAGAATAATTTTTATTAATACCGAAATGTTTAAATCGTTATTAATTTTCATTTTGAGCAAATTAATTTATCAAATTTATCTTCTTATAGTAAACATATTTTAAAAATAAGTTCTTTATATTAAAATCATTGATAAAAATCATCTTATATACTTAAAATAAAAATTAATGTCATAATGTCCCATATATTATTTACCATATATATCATTATCGTCGAGCGAAGCTCGACACACAGATCTAGTTCCCATAAAATTATAACGTTGTCCTCTAAAATAGACAAAACACAATAATCTATCACTTTCTCTCATCCTTTATTAGGTTCTGTGTTATTTAACGAAACTACTATCAATACCACATGTGACATGTCATGCCATTTGAATCTTTGAACCAGGTACTGTAGACTATATATCTAATAACGTGTCGTTATTAAAGATAATGTATGTCAAAATGATTTGGATTAACAGGACAAAAATCCTCGAACGTTCTTTCTTCTTTTTATTTTTTCTTTTCCAGAAAAACCAATTACTGATTGGTTTAATGCTAAAAAGTACACATGTAATTTGGGTACAACTTAAGGTAAGTTTAAAGCTTAAACAAAAAGAATACTGAGTTTGTATTATTCGGAGTCACGGTCATATTGTTTTGTATGAATTGTATACTTCATAGTAGCACTAAAGAAAGAGTTGATCGTACTAGTTCTTAAGATTACTAATATAGCACTAATCCAGTATTATTTGGCGTTTGATCATCTAAGAATAAAATTAATTATTCGGAATAAAAATTATTATTTCTAAGGTTCCGTTTGAATGGGTGTGGGAAGAAAGAAAGAAGAGAATAAATGAGAAGAAATATTAGGAAGTGTGTAACTTTGTAAAAAATTTGAATTGTTTATAATAAATTTTTTCTCTTCTTCCATTCTTCCCACACGATATCCAAACGGAGCCTTAATGATCACACTTTCATCAACTGATCCAGTTACTAGTATTATATAACAAGAATTTGTAACATACATCTAATTCATCAATAGTTTAAATTAAAACGCTTTAAACTAAAGCGAGACTAGAAATAACGGGGTTCGGTGTTGTTTTGTAATGCATATATTTAAATTTTTTAAGTACATTTTGGTCATCATCGATTTGTGCGATCTAATTGTCCTCTTCAAGAAAGTGACTAAATTATATAGTGATTCCTGACTTGTGAGTTTAGGAAAGAAGACAAGACACACCTATTATTTCTTTGTAATTGACTCCAGATTAGTTAGGTCCATCCAATCTTAACCATCAACCACATTTAATTCATGTTTCAATATATCTCCGTTTCTTCATCGACGGCATACTTCCATTTTATTTATTTATTTATTTATTTTGGGGTCATTGGGTCTTATGTTGTATTTTCCATTTGTCAATATACACTACAGTTTCAGGCTCCATTTGAATAAGGTGTGAGAAGAAGAAAAAAAGAGAAGAAGTTAGAAGAAGTATTAGGAAGTGTGTAATTTCGTGAAGAATTTAGATTGTTTATAATAAATTTATTTTCTTATTTTTTTCCCCTTCTTCCCACACCTCATCCAAACGGAGCCTCACTTTAAAGCACTCAAGTTTTTATTTATGTGTTATGAGCTACCAATTTAATGCATACCAAGCCAACATCATGAAAAAACTATTCTCATTGGGGCCGTTTGGATCGCTTAGTAATTTGAGGAATTTGAGGAATTTCATATTCCTAGACATAAATTTATTGGGAAGTGTGTAACTTTGTGAAGAGTTTGGATTGTTTATAATAAATTTATGCCTAGGAATATGAAATTCCCCAAATTCCTCAAATTCCAACTTCCATCCAAACACCCCCAATTAATAGGTAATGTTTATAGCTTAATTTTTAATTAATGGAGTTGTTATATAAAATTTATTTTTAATAATAATACAAAGTTTGGAAAGGCTATATATTAATAGATATGAAAAATTATACAAAAAGAAACTTGAATATTTGGCGTCGTGCTCATGGATGAGTTTGAAAGTGTGCGACTTGTCATCATGGTAGGTAACAAATGGAGAAGATGTGACACGGGTTTGACCAATTCCACTTTCGTACCTAGGGCTTATTATTTAGGTGGGTGGACTAGTTTCACCAGATCTTCCTCCGAAGACCCGGTCTCCATAAACCGCAATCGAACTTCGTTGTTCAATTTTTTGGAATGTTCTTCAACTTCTCTTTTATGTCCTACCAGCAGCCGGGAAGAAATTGAAAAGGCAAAGCTGCTATCAAGGAAAAAAAAAAAAGGACTTTGCTTTATTTTGGTCATTTTTGAAAAGGATTATTTCGATATTTCGAAGTTCAATATGCACTTTATACGAATAAATGTTCATGGATAAATACTATTTGCAAATAAAGTATAAGACCAAATCAAATAAAAGAATATATATACAAAATAACTTGTTAAAAATTAGTTAAAAAATTTGAAACAAGACTTTATATAGAAGAGACTTATGTTCTAAAAAAACAATAAAATAAAATAAAATAAAAATATGCCTAAAATGGTTCCGTTATTGTTCATCGTCATCGAAAAAGATTGATAGATGAGTCAAATTTGGTCGTCATTAGCCATTACCATCAGTGATACAGAGACTCATACTTCAATTCTTCGGTGTATAGACCGTGTCTATGTAAAGCTGTACTGTCTGCTACCTTGCTCTAGTGAAAGCAATCCAAGAGAAAAATCTCGCTCTCTCTCTTTCTCTAAATTTCCGTTTAGAAATTCGTAGACAAGGTGGATCGGACACTCACTCGATTTCGACACTTGAGACTTCCATTCCACTAATTCTCGGGTGTTCTTTCCATCCAATTAGTTCGATTGGAGTTTTTCTTTCTCAAATCATCATTTCGAGGTTCTTTTCAATCTCATTATATGAAACATAGTTTGATTTAAGCTATTGCTTTTGTTTATTTTTTTCAATCGATGCAACACGAGAGCTTTAGTTGATTTATGCTGATTGATTAGCTTAGAGATCGCAACTTCCAAAGCTCTTTGATCGTATTTTATCCTTCAAAATCTTACTTTTGCATCTCTTTTTCTAATTCTTTTGTCAATTTTGAAATCCTAAGATATATTTTTTTCTTCAAGTATATCACATTCAATTACTTCTTTTCTTAGTGAAATAAGGTAGAAAGAATGAATAAACAAAGATTTATTGATTTTTATTTTTTTTAGGCAGAACGATTTAACTGAGTCAACTCATTTGCATTTGCTAAAAGGAACTCCACTTTTGACTATTCAGAAACTTCCATTCAAGGATTAATTGATGATGCATCTCTGGAATATTCAACAGTAACCCGGTGCTCTATCATCACTGAAATTCATTTAATGCGAATAAGGAGAATGAAAATTTGAAGTGCTAAGCTGTTATCTGGTAGAAGATGGGAGCCATTTGTTCAAAAGGGTCACCAGTTGATAAATCTCCGAGCGAAACCACTTTAGACCTGAATTTACTGAGAGACCAAGACACAGTTTCCAGTAAAGCTCAGTTGAAAACAAATTCGATGTTTCAACATGGTCATGAATTGACAGAGAAGAAAAATAATATGGCATTGACCAATCAGAGCATGCCGCCTGGTGGCCCCGCCGAGCCTCAGGCTGCGAGGGGCTCTTTGCAAAAATCCAAGTCTTCAAGGTCAAGAGGAACTGCCAAGGCAAGTTCAATTCTATTAGTATTAGTAATTGTGTAGTTGCCTTCATATTGCATTGCATGAATAGATATCTTTGTATTTATTGTAAGCTGATATATATTTTTCATTTTGGGGGATGAGATTGTTTATTTTGAAAGTTTATGTTATTATGTTTGTTTTGGAACTAGTAAAATGAGAATAAATCAACCGGTTATCTTCTGTTCTTGCCTAACCAATCATCATAATTTCTGCAGTTGCATTCATGTAAAATATAAAGTTACTATATCTTGGGTTAATTAATTTGCCTGAGAACCCTTTGTTAACTTATACATGAAATTTATAGTCAAATATTCGTCTCAATAAATTTCTCAGTTCATGTTAGTATATTATGTCTCCTGACCAATAGTTGTGATCATGGTTATCTGTATCAGCTGCTACTGGTTTGACACATAATTTTCTAATTTAAAAAAGAAACAATGCCGACCATCAAAAGTTTATTTTTATAGCAACACTAGTCAAACAGCTGTTATCAGTATTGACTCATCTTGCTTCAAGAGCAGGTGTCAGAAATGGGGTTGATTTTAGGTCGAGCTGGCACAGTCGGTCTAGGAAAAGCAGTAGAAGTGCTAGACACACTTGGTAGTAGCATGACAAGCCTCAACCTTAGTAGTGGCTTTGTAAGCGGAGTTACAGCAAAGGGAAATAAGATATCAATTCTAGCCTTTGAGGTGGCCAATACTATAGTAAAGGGGTCCAACTTAATGCAATCACTTTCTAAAGAGAGTGTCAGACATTTGAAAGAGAATGTGCTACCCTCTGAAGGTGTGCAAAATTTGATATCAAAAGATGCTGACGAGTTGCTCAGGCTTGCTGCTTCTGATAAAAGGTTTTTTTTTTAATGTAATGTATATATGAGCTTTATATATGATTTTCAAAGGTTTTGTGGCAATTATTTTAGCCTTCAAGACTATCCAGTTACTGGTAGTAATTATCACACCCATGCTTTTTTACCAAGGGAGTGTTAGTTTATCCTTTAAAGTTTTTGAAGGGATACATTGGATATTCTCCATTTATAAAATATGCAGAGTTTACTAAGGTGCATAAGGCGACGAACTTTCTAAAAAAATAGAGAATAACTCATTTCTCGATACTCTTGATAATAGGGAAGAACTAAAAGTTTTCTCAAAAGAGGTGGTGCGATTTGGCAACCGGTGCAAGGATCCTCAATGGCACAGCTTAGATCGCTATTTTGAAAAGTAATCTCCTGATCTTGTCCCAATTCTGTAACATTCGAAAATATTCTACAATCCACATCAAAGTCAAGTTTCATATTTTGATAATCAAGGAATTTGACTAATAAAATTTATTTCCCAAACTAATTTTAGGATGGCATCAGAACTGACACCACAAAATCATCTGAAAGAAGAGGCCGAGTCAATCATGCGTGAATTAATGGCTTCGGTCCAGTGTACAGCTGTCAGTATCTTATTGACTGAAATCGCATTTTTATTTTATCATGGTATCTCTTTATTGCTTACATATAAATACTTTCAGGAGCTGTATCATGAGTTGCATGCCCTAGATAGGTTTGATCAAGACTACAGAAGAAAGAATCAAGATGATGAAAGTTCCACTCCAGCTACTAGAGGTACAACATTTTTTCATGAAATTTATAAAATCACATTGCTTACGTTATTATGCTTGTATTACAATGTGTCTATGTACTATGTGTAGGTGACAGCCTTCAGATTTTAAAACAAGAGCTGAAAAGTCAAAAGAAGCATGTAAATGGCCTCAAGAAAAGGTCTCTTTGGTCAAAAAACTTGGAGGAGGTTGATATTTACTTTTAAAAACCTTGTTTTTACTGATATTTTGTTTAAGCATAGAATCTGGTCAGAAAAGGAACCCTCTTCACTGAAGTACTTTCTGTACACTAAAGTCTAAAGTCTAAAGTCTAAGCCTTTTATCCCAAACAAGTTGGGGTAGGCTAGAAATGACACCCCGACCCTGGTCATTTCTTGTATATATGGCTGAGTTTTTACGCTGGCTCGCCAAGCCTATCGCAAGCATGCGGGCTTGAACCCTGGACCTCTTAGAAGAGAGCCAAGTGCTCTTACCACCTGAGCTACTAGACCACATGCAGAATAAAGTGGATTGGGGATTTATTGGATGTAAAGTTAATTAGTTACATAACTATGTATTTTCAATTTTCTTTTAACAAAATATAGGTAATGGAGAAGTTTGTAGAAGTAGTACATTTTCTTCACTTGGAGATACACGATGCTTTTGGCAGTGCTGGTAATTTTATCCACTAAAACCTTCTATAACTAAAATATTTGAATTATGATAATATAGTTAGATTATCATAGTTTTGTTTCTATAGTACAATTTTAATGTTTGCAAATGCTCATCGTTATTTATATGTAGATACGCTTGATCAAGCCGAAGTATATGGTACAAACCGGAGAACAAGACTAGGTCCTGCTGGACTAGCTCTGCACTATGCTAATATTATATGCCAAATTGACACACTTGTAAGTTTGTTTACATTGTAAATGTTACATTGGTAGTTCAATTTAAATGTTACATTGGTAGCTCTGCACTATATACTAATATTATGTGCCAAATTGACACGCTTGTAGGAATCTAGGGTAGGAGTGATGTCATAGGTTTGTAGGTCATGGTATTAGATTAGTGCTGAGGTTGTACGTTTTATCATTAGTAGTATTATTATTATTGCTAGTACTATTACTATTACTAATACTAATACTATTATTATTATTAGTATTATTAGCATTTTTTTGTGACTTCTTGCCGGGTTTCTTTTCTAGCCTACCCCAACTTGTTTGGGATAAAAGGCTTAGTTGTTGTTGTTGTATATTGCTATCTGAATTATAATTTTTTTATTTATATTGGTTATTTGGTACCATTCTAGAGAAATTAACGGTATGGATATTTTCAAGGTTTCTAGATCGAGCTCAGTACCTCCGAGTACAAGAGATGCACTTTACCAGGGACTGCCACCTGGCATCAAATCAGCATTACGTTCTCGGTTGCAAGCTTTTGAAATAAAAGAAGAGGTGACATTTTTATACTTCTTTTCTTATTTGAAGCTTTTGAAACCATTTTCTTTGGTTTTTTTTTTTTGTGTTGATTATTTGAATACTATCTCAAAATGGTAGGTCTTATTTCTTAATGGTTAATTCTTACAATATTGTAGTTAACGGTGGCACAAATAAAATCTGAAATGGAGAAAACATTGAGATGGCTTGTTCCCATTGCCAATAACACCACTAGGTATTAATATGAAAGGATTTGTACAAAAATCTCATTTTTCATGTTTTCATTTTTTTCTGATTTCGAATTCATCTTTTAACTTGTATTAGGGCGCACCATGGCTTCGGTTGGGTCGGGGAGTGGGCGAATACAGGGTAAGTACATAAATAGATATGAAAGTTCTCTTATCAGCCTTTGCTATACAGTACCACTGCAGTTGAGCCACCTGTTAAGTATCATAATCTAGGATGGTATTATGGACCCTGTGTTGGTTCTCATAAGATCTTAGTTATGAATTTTTTTTCTTTTTATTTTTTTTAAAAAAAGGAACCTGAAGTTCATCAGCTTTCCTTTCTTCTTGAGTTAATGCAACCAAAAGGTTGAATTGATGGTTGCAACTTATTGTATTGATTTTGTATGGGTGCAAGGCCCATACACAACCAAATGACCCTGTACAAGCACTAGTTGATATAATAAGTTGATAATTAAAAAACTTCAAAAACATGTATGTCATACTGATATCCAAACAGAAGCTGAGAAATTTCCAAAAGAAAAGAAGTGAAGTATTCTTTCTTTAATGAATATCTTTCAAATTTGTAGGATGGAGGTAAACCAAAGAGCGACAGGCCAAACTAATCTGACCCGTCTAGAGACTCTATATCATGCCGACAAAGAAAAAACTGAAAGTTATATTCTTGACCTAGTTGTGTATCTCCACCATTTGATAAGCCTCTCCAAGTCCGCCAATGGTGGACCCCGCTCTCCCATCAAATCCCCCATGCGATCCCCTAACCAGAAGACAATAGCAATTCCCAGAAGGAAGAATAACAGTTTCAATTCTGTACTCACAGAAGAAGATCAAGATATGCTGCGAGAGGTCAAGTATAGAAAGTTCATACCAGGAATTAGTAAGAGTCAAGAGTTCGGTATAGTGAGGTCTTCTCAGCTTTCCAAATATGATAGGTTGAGTAAGAGCAATAATCATTCTCCAAGTAGTGGCACTACGAGAGAGAGTATTGCACTTCCAGTTATTAATTTTGAGTTGGATAGGGGTAAAGCCTTGGATATGATTGACCGTGTTGATGATGTCAGAAAAATATAACAGGGAGAGGGAGGTGCGCAATTTTAAAGGGGGAGGGGTGTGGGGGTTATATATAGAGGAAATTAGTTAGGTTATCATCGTATAATACGGTGGTTCATTGGGGAAGTATATAAGAAGGAAATGGGATGCAGCACTTGGTGTAATTTTACGAAATAGTACTTTAAATGTTGATGTTTCGCAATATAAGCTTCTATAAATTTGCTGCTCGGGGGTGTTGGTGCTCTATTATTTCAGTATTTTCTTAGCGAGGGTTGAAATGCCTCTATCTTTCTTGTGGACAAAAAAAAAATCGAACAAGCCATATTCGGATAAAATCCTTTGAACTTTGCGAGGTGGGCGTTCTTTTCGAACGGAAAGATTAGGGTGTAAAAGGGTGAGAAAATCGTCACTGAAACTCGCCTTTGATGGTACTTGTTGCGAGTACACAATTTTGGGCCTTTAATTTTTTTTCCCCTCGTGTTCAATTTATTTTAAACAATAAACCGTGTGTTTTGCAACGTGCCGCTCGTTCAATTTTGGTTAGACATTCCTCACAATTTTTCCCCTTGTGTTTTACTCCCTAACAGACGCATTTGAGTAATTGCAGCGATATGCATGTAATTATTGTGTCATTAGTTCAGAAATTGATGACTTACGCTCTACATTTGATCATGCAGAAAATTTTACCAAAAGCTCTTCAAATTTGCTGAAAATAATGCATGTTGAGTAGGGTTTCTTTCTATTTGTACGAAGTGACTAAAATCAACCAAACAAACTGTAGTTCGCATCTTCACACCAATAAAGAGAATGGCAGCATTTCATAAGGACAAAAAACTGAAATGAAACAAAAATACTCCTTTCACAAACCAAAAGTAGAATCCACTATAATAACAAATCTACTTGAAAACTTTTTACGAACGTACTTCTCTGTTTATGTACAAAATCAATACACTACAGTGGGAAAAAATGATAATAATAATTAAACAAAGAGCTAGAACTACACCAGCGGGCAAATACAAGAGCAATAGCTTTGCTCTGCACCAACAATCATTGCAACACCAAATTAAGTCTATAGGTGAAGGGATACCAAACTTCTCATGATTTAAAAAATTTAAGCTGTCAATAAACAAAATTAGGCCGGGGCTTACGATCTATCTTTACAAACTAATCATGATTACATCTAGATTTGATTTGATTTTAAAAGAATGCATATAATATAACTCTAACATGGTAGGAAAAAGCGGATGCTGACCCATATAACGAAAGTAAAAATATTGCAGACTCGATTGTACCATCCCGAGTCTAATTCAAAACCTATATAATGTGACTGAAACAACTCAGGTCCAAATTAGCACAGACATAATCTAATGTCACCAGTGCTATGGAAAGATGAGATTGAAAACTTCTTGTGCAAACTAAAAGGAATTTCACTTGACAACATGAAGAAATTAAAGTAAAAATCTATACAAGTGGGACTACAAAAGATAACAAAGAACTAACATGCCTTATATTTGGAGCACTATTACAAAGTGATTTAATATTTCTACTTATACTTCAAAAGGTTTCAACTCATCCTGATTTTGCTATTCAGCTATAAATAATTTTAGTGTATATCAAACTCATACGAGGCAGTACTGCAGTAGACCTTACATCATAAGCACAGTACTAAATAATATAGGCCAGTTCTGTGCATGTGTGGATTGAAACTACACTGTATATTACTTCTTAATTAAGCATGTAAAACTGAAGAACTAAAGACCTAACAATGGAACAACATCAGTTCCAAGCTGGTCCACCTATACCAAATCAAATTTTTCTGGTACTATAATTTATTTAAAAAAAAAACGTTTTCTATGTATGTTTAAGAGTACCAACAAGCTCAATTGAGGATACTTTTGAATCCAGAATTGGTACCTAAAAATGACAGTTAATTGGAAGGAAAATGGTACAATGAAGGAATAGATGTCTTGCATCAAATATATTAAGATAGGAAAATTTTTTGTTAAGCTAAAACCACAATCTATTTCAGAATATCAAAATAATAAATATGCACACTATGCAATGGAAGAATCGAGCGGGTCATCATGGAAAGGTGAAATAAAAAAAAAAAGTTAACTGTAATAACTCAAGTGCCATGAGAACCCATTAGTTTTGATTGTTAGGAAAGAGAACATCTAGTATCAAAAATAAACTTGATGATTTTCAACAGCAGAGAAAATTAGCTGTTTTCGGCAATATGATGGAGCAAAACACAGGTCGGTATAGAATCTTGAATCATTGAACAACCACGAGCATCCAGTAGAAGGAAACCCATATTATAGACCAAAAATTACCTTCACATAGCTTTTCAAAACAAATGAGAATGAGAGAGAGAGAGAGACTGGAAAATGTAAGATCTTAGTTGATAGCCATCAGTTATTTTGATAGCTGTGATTTAAACAATAGAATATCTTAGAATGGCAGCACCACAGTTGTTACATGGATAAATAGAATCTCATCAAATAGCTGATGGAACATTCACCGACAAACAAGAATCTCATTAAAAAGCTGATGGAAACATATATTGACAAGATAGGAGTCAGATAAACAGACAAAAAAACAATACAGATAGATAGGAGGGCCAAGCACCATAAAAGAGAGAACGATTTTAGTACCCAAGACCTAATACCAAATTAGCACAGAAGGGGCTTCTCCAGGACAAGATAAACAGCACAATAATTAACATTTTGAGATGTTGCTGGAAGAATACTACACAGGAAGTAGATGGAAGAGGAGATGAAATGCTACATATGGTGTGGTAAGAGAGGAGATAAACCAACTTGAGGGAGCAGTACATAAAATGCATGTAGCAGGTGAACTGGGACCTTTTAACTAAGTCGAGAGTATGAAGGCCTTGATCAAATCCTCAGCTGATTGCTGCTGCTGGGGTGTGCCAGATATCTGAGCTATGCGGTCATAATGCGACGACTTTGATTCTACAATCTCTACACGTGCTCCCGAAATCTACCACAGAAAATATATATACATATGTGAAAAAGAAACATGAGCGGAATGATTAATAGAAACAAGAGTCACAAATATATACAGCACATCAAGACGACTAATTCCAATTGCAACTAACCCTTCTAATGTTGTCCAGATTTGCACCACCTTTCCCCAGAACTTTAGGCAAGGCACCTCCAGGAATCACCATCTCAACATAAGGAAGGGCTCTACAGATACAGTACATAAAAATGAAGATTATAAGATGAGGCCCAGAATAGATAACATACTATCCAAACAGATTGTAAACCAAGCCTAATGGGGTGCTATTTGAGGTACACCACTATGTGATGGTTGCACAATTAGAACTTTACTTGGTCTTTAGCTGCAAGATACATTAATGCACCACTTACAATCGAACTTAGCTAGTAATGTAATTATTCGAACACAAAATTAGAGCATACCCAACAAATGCTTTAGATGAGTAAGAGGGAAGCATGCCATAACGGGAATCATCAACCTGAAACAACATGCAGCAACAAAGATGTAAGGACAAAAGAAATTAAAGACCCAGAAATTTACAACCATTAAAAGAAAGGGGAAACTGGAACTTAAAAAAAATATATGATTGACAAGGAAAAATACCAGAAAAAAGCAAACCAAACCTGACCTAGCAGAACCTAATCTGATAAGAGTTCTTTCCCTGAAGTGAAGGTGAAAGGTCCGGAATCTACCTCACCTGAACTTATCAACTAACAGTAATCAAGAACCCCCCAAACCTATAACATAAGGTCTGAACCCAACCTGACCTGAACAAAAATCAGCCCATGAATCAACTAATCATAATCAGGACTCCCCAAACCAAAATCATTAGGTGGATCCAAATCTGACTGTCCCAAACACTACTCACGGGATCCAAACCTGACTACTATAAAATACTCCTCATAAAAGACCCAACCCTGTTTAAAAGAAACAGAAACAAAATCACAACCAAATATGTTATCTTGCGCAATGACCCCACAGCCAACCTGAACCACCCAAAGTTGACAGTACCAGTCCAAGTTTTGTATTTATACATATATAGGCAACACCACCCACCATGACCAGTATCCTCCAAATATCTATATTGATACCTGGTTTACAGTCTTGGTACGAACTGATAGTACTGTTTATATAGATTAGAGTAGATGTAAACCTAGAATGACCACATTCTATAAGGAAAAAAAATGGCCTCAAAAAGCGAAGTGGAAACTAAAGGAAAGCTGAAATGACCTAAATTTGACAGAACCTGGGATAAACGCCAGAGGGTTCTTACCGGCAGAGAGCTGAAACCATACATGCCAGTATTGGGATAAACACCAAGACCTCTATCAACATCAAGATTTGCTCTGCGATCGTAGCCGAGATGATGAGGTGCACTTGAAAGTCCTGAAGAGAGAGAAAGGCCACTGCTAGGATACAAAACATCTACCGGGGGATGAACAGGCTTACTGTTAGAAGTGTCCCTTGAAGAATTTGCAATTTCCTCCCTATCCCTCAGTGCGTCTTCTCTGAGCCTCAGTACAATGTTGACTAGGGCGTCTCTCACATTCACCACTTCTCCTGACACCTGAAATTAAATTTGAATTGTACAATTATATCCATAGCAGTAATTTATTTTCTACAGAATAGTTACGCAATGTAAAAAATAACTGTTTGCCAACTGTAATATCCTTTGGGCTTGACTGAATATGTTTCTATAACTGTTGTGTACGCCACACATTCTTATTGCAATGCAAAGCTCTCCATATTCAACTATCCCAAACCTCCAATAATTATTCTACTGTGAGCATGGCCATAATCTTGAACAAACAATTAGAGCATGCAGCTGACAAGGTGCGGGTTCATAAGATTGTGCGCCAGTATTTTTTTCAGGGGAAAATAATGGGCCAGTATCTCCTGCAGTGGTCAAGCTGCCTTGAAGAAGGCCAAAAATGTTGTATTGTAACAAAAGGGATGAATTGATTTTTAACAACTTCAAGGAAGAAATGGGTTCATAACTCATTGTTTTTTCAGTCCCATGTAATCAATTTGTGCAGTTTGGTTTAATGTAATGCTGCATTTATATCTGGTGCATTGATGGAGAGGTCAGTAATGCAGTATTTGCATACAACTACATACAAGTGATAAGACATTTATGGAACGGTAAGTGACCTCTCTTTCCCTTGACCTCATGCTAACCAAAAACAGTGTTAAGGTCTGATCTGATTTGTTGTTATTTGGTTTGTTCCGCAGGTAATCCCTATCGTTACAAAGTTTTCACACTTTGTTTTATGTTTGCATTTGGTGATCAGAGTTTCTATCTCCAAAACCTATAATACATGAATCAAATCCAATAGATTCAAATTAGCCAAACCATTAGATTTGTTTCAGTAAATAAATAAGCTTTCTATTGAATATGATCATGAGACGTCCAAAGATTTAAATTAGATCCCTAACTCTTTGCCAAAAAAGGAATTTTGTATCCTTTGTTATTGGAATCTTGGTACAACAAGAATCCTGTGACCATGTGTCTACATAAATGCTACAACACTTTACTAATAAAGACAAGTAATATTTTACTTATACTAATGTAAAGTACACTAGTCCCATAAGACCAGAATAGAAAGTTATTCTTACATAACTATTAGTGATAATTATCTTGTACTCAACATAATAGAAAGTTGTTCAGTACTCGACATAATTATCTTTTACTAATAGAAAGTTGTTCAGTACGTAAAGAACTCGACAACATAAAACCAAGCAAAAGAGGTACCTGGACAAGCTCATCGAGAGAGCCGGCTCTTTTGGATCGTCCTTGGTAATATGTATATCAGCATTAGTTTTTTTGCGCATGTCATTTATAATGGAGCCACCTTTACCAATAAGGCACCCGATAATTTTTTTTGGAACCAGAATCTGCATCACAGCATTCTTATTATCTTCATCGTTTATCTTTTCTTGAAGCATCAGCACAGTTTCAACCCCTGCCGACTTCATATCATTTGTTCCCTGAATGTTTGAAAAGATTAACAAAAGAAATTTCAAAGCACTTGATTAACAACTTCAGTACAAGGCACTCCTCGACATAAATAACAAACATCATAGTTACCTCAGTAGATACTACAGTGATCAATGATGCATCCACTTCTTTATAATTATCATCGACATCTATGCGGGCCCCAGTACTCTGTCTAATACTTTTAACAGTACTACCTCCCTTCCCAATTACCCGTCCAATCTTATTACGGGGGCAAAGAACCCGCAAAAGTAGCTCCTCTGTCCTAGTGGGAGGCATTGTGGCTACAGGTACGGGTGGAGCAAATAGGCCGCCTGCTGTGTCAGGAAAGGGAGGGAGTTCGGCCATATGCGGTGTTAGACCAGGGCGTGCTGGGTCTGTAGGTTGGTAAAACCCGCCCGAGGGATAAACTGGCACATCAGAAGGGATTATGATGCTTGGCTGGAGGTCCTGGGGCAAAGAAGCTTCCAAAGGGATCTCTTCCTTTGGCAGGAACTTGCACATGATAGTGGAGATGGCCAACAAAGCTCTCTTGACAGACTCTGGCTCACCCGCAATCTAGTTTAATCAAATTAAGGAAACACCAGTCTGAGAAGGCTAATGACACAGCTTCCAAGGAACTTTACCCAGGAATCTTAACATTATGCATTTTTACAAAAGTCTATTCAATATTTGTGGCATTTGTAAACATTGCTCCGGGACCTAACAATTTCGACAAAACATTAAACCCCTGAGACCTCACATTGGGCTGGGAAAAAAAATTATCTCCAAATGAAATTCATTTATGTTTTCTACTTCCTTTTGTCACTGCTTTTCTCTCTGTTTCCATGAGATTCCCTAACCCTACTAACTCATTTAATGGGCAAAATCAAAATAATTAACTGTGTTGTGTAAGGCAATAGAATAGGTGAATTAAAACCCACATCTAAAATTCTATAAATAAAAGAAATTCATTACATGAAGAAAGTTGTCAAATTCCAAGGCGCAAGAATGTGTTGCATCAGCCGGGTCCTTGGGGCTAACTTTGATAGCAGCCCGGGTCATAGACCTAACACGCTTGATGGTGGAACCTCCCTTGCCAATCACACCAGCCGCCTGACTCGCCGGCACCAGCAACCACACCTCCTCCTTCCCGCTGTTCTTATTCTCGTTCTCCCGCGCATTCGCAAGCGCATCGACAATCGCCTCGTGAACCTTGATCATTGCTTCCTGGGCCGGACAAATCGGGTCCAGACGCGGACTCAATTCATCCACATCGGCCCAATCATGGTCTCTTCCAGGGGAAGAGACAGTAATAACCCGCTTGTCGGAGCCGAGATATGGATCCATGACCTTGACCTTGGCGCGGGTCTCGTGCCGGATGGTGTTGATCACCTTTCCGCCTTTCCCAATCACGCTTCCAATTACGGTGTCGGGACAGATGATCCGGAACACAACCGGCTTGAGGCCGTCGCTTCCAGAACCAGAAGGTTCGAGATTGGTCTCCATCTGCCTCCGTTTGAAATTGTTTCTGTTGTCCGAGCGATCGTCGTAGTCCCGGCGACGGCGGTTCCTCTTCCCATTCTCACCCATTGATTAATTTAATAATATTTTCAACTGCGCCAGATAATAAGGGTTACAAAAGTTGGAGATAAGGATTGAGAGAGAGAGAGAGAGAGAGGTTTTGTTAAGAGGGGATCGGGTGAAAAGTAGAAGTAAATAAGTAATTGGTACAATACAATGAGATCGAAGTAATAGAATAGAATAGAAGAGGAGTTGTTACTTGTTACCTGAACAAATTAATTGCCGGAGATAAATTACGGTCGCGCGCCGGCTAGGGTTTCGGTTTTATCTCACTCAATCGGTAAAATAATTAATTATTCTGCCGTACATACCATTGGAATTTTTAAATTACTTATCTTGTCCCTCAAAATTTGACATTTTAAATTTTGTTCTGCTGAAATTGCAAATATCGTGTTTTAAACTAATCGATTGAAACAAAAAAAAAGTTTTGCCATCCCTGCCATCGCTAAATATAAAGTGAACATATACAGCAAATAAAGTGAACATATAGATGATCTAATTGAACACATACAAACAAATAAGTTTAATGAAAATAAGTTGAATATGCATGTAAACTTCTGAACAAGTGATGACAACACTTATTTTTTTGTAAGTGTTCACTTAGATCATCTATATGTTCACCTTATTTGCTGTATATGTTTTGTATTTAGCGATGGTTGGGATGGTATATTTGTCGATGGCACTTATAATTCCTGAAAAAAAAAATTTACACTTCATTTCAAGAAAGGAAAATAAAAAGGTAATTTCTTCCTATATTTTGGAGAGAAAATGTCACGCAAGGAAAAAAAAACATTTTCTCCTTCCTTTTTCTTCCAATCATGCCATAATGTCATTTTTCTTCCCTAAAAAAAAGGTTCATTTTTAATTTAAGATTATCAGAAATCATAAAATTATAATCTCCCTCCAAAAATTACAATACCATGTTATCTTTGTAAGATATTGTACAAAAATAATTATTTTTCACAAAAAAAAAAGAAATTTATTTCTCTCAGACTCCTTTTCGTTCATGTCTCTCTTATTGACAATATTAGTCGAAGTATATAAAAAAAAATATGCATAAGTGAACGAGTGAACAAACTGCAAGAAATTGCAGCTCTTGCTTTGCATGACTTTTATGTTTTGGAGAGAAATATATAATTTTGAGGTTTTTAAAAAGCTAAACATGATATTTTATATTTTAGAAGCTTAAATTTGATTTTTTTTTTTTTTGCAAAGAAATTGCAGCTCTTGTTTTCAAAAAAAAAAAAAAAATTTAAGAGTGATATATTGTATCATATGTTTCGTTATTCAAAAAAACCCCCACAACTGACATTGCTATTAAATATTAATCAACAATATCTGATCTGAACAACTGGACAAATATGGATGATTTCTACATTTCTTTAAGGTAAATTTGAAAACAAAATAAGATTGACCTCGTAGCAAATATATGTAAAATGGTAATTTGACTATCTATTAGTTTGCTTTTATCTTGCTTGGCGACTTACTGGTGCATGTAAAAGCAACTACGAAATATCAATAAGCTCTCTAAAAGCAAATGCATGACAACCTGAAAATTAATGATTGTAGGAACGTGGTTAGGAAAATAACCAAAAGATATATAAAGACGAAATGCAAAGCCGCTGATGGTTTTGTTTTATAAACCAAGCACATAGCAGTTTTTTACAACCAAAATATATACATCTAAAATCTGAATTACCAAGTGTAACTGTGCTACGATGCAAGTTCGAACCCGTTCTGGAATAAAAAAAAAAATCAAGTTCAAATTGATATGACATCACCAAAGTCAAATAGAGATCATAGATAAGACAATAAACGAATGCTTTCATCACATCTACACACACGAACCCTTACAAAAAGTTAGTACTTAAGCAGTATGGCCTACACTCAAAAGCAAGATCAGAATATAAGCGTTAGAGATATGAGGTCCAAGAAATTCAGAACAAAACTGTTTCTAGCATATTGCTTAAGGTTAAACTATATCGAGACAGAAGACTATTGATCGACAAAAAATAAAGGAATAGAAATCCACTCATGTCTAATATATTGATTTCTCATTTTACAAATTGTCAGAACTAGTCCGGTCAGAGCAGGTACAGGTCTACTAAAAGTCAATGTTACCTAGTTTGTTTCTCCTAAAAAACTAATTCAGGTCAAATCCCGCTCAGACTTTTTTTTTTTTTTTTTTTTGTTAGGTTTACATTCTCCCAAAAAACTCTCCATAAGCTCGTGGTCAATTTCACAAATTTATTATTGTATTACTGCTGCTGCTCTCTCTCTATCCCATTCCCTTTAACCAAAGAAACCTTCAAGTTGTTTTCTTCATCATGAACTAGGTTCCTTATTTTCAGGAAAGAATTTGGCTAAAATTTGAATCTTCACACCTTGTCTCCAGTTCTTGCCTCTTAAAAAAATGCAACCTCAATTAATTTTCTGTTGAATTCTCTAAATTCATCACTTGGTGGTCAACGGGACCAGTTGCTTCAAGGTTCATGGGCTTTACATCTGGGTTCGTGCCCAAATCTATTTTCCATTGTGACTGGGGCTCGATCTGGAGTTCAAATTATCACTCAACTCCGCAAAATTGTGATAATTGGTTTCATCAACAGAAGCATTGAGCTCCTTTTCATACAGATCTTTTTTTCGTCCTGCAAGACCCAGTTTATAGTGAGAATATCGGAATTGACACTTTATTGCTAAAGAAAATATTAATCCTCCAAAGAAAACTAAAATGGTACAGCATAATTCCCTCTAAAAATTAACCCCCCACTCAAATCAATTGAGCCCTCATATGTGCAATCAAGCTTCCACTTTCAAACCAACCTTGCCTAAATGAAAGTCTAATCAAGATAACACAACAAATACAAACAAATAAAATACATATATTATTGTACCAAATGTCATTATGGAAGTATCGATATTTTCAAAAATAATATCACTAACATTATATTATGTAAAAATAAGGACCTGATTTTTCAGATTCGGTATCTAGAAGACTCTTTGTGAGGATTGATGCACCAGGGAACAACATAAGAGTGATATTATTTAAGAGCTTCTTCTCGTTTTCTTCAATGGGTTTGAACCCAAAACCGGTTACCCACGTCTCCACCAAATCTGGAATTGCTGATAAGACCAGAAGCTTTACTCTAAATGATTTGAGCATCTGCTTCCAGCAAAAAAAAGAAGATATGATATAAAGGATAAGTGTATCTACCTTGTGAAAAAAGTTATTAAAAATAAATAAAATAATACAATTTGAAAAGTCCCAACACAGGAAATGCCTGATTTTCCCTGAAAAACAACACATTTATTTACACCCCTAATCAAACTTTCTGACAAACTATACCAAACTTCCAACGTGAATGAAGAAAGGAGGGCGCAGTTTGGGTTATCTTTTGAAGAATGAATATGGAAATAGGTTCATACTTCATACAATAAGCTTCTCACTTTCAGGCATCAACTGTACTTTGAAACTTTCTAGGGACACACAATGAACTTGTTTCTACAAAAAAGAATAGTAACATATGGAAGTACCCTCTCGATTGTATCAACGAGACGTCGACACAAGCCCTGGCGACGGTACTCGGTATTTGTGGCAACTAATGGCATCTCTGCAACTCTATTTCCATGAATCCTACATTTTGAGTAAATATTTAATTTAGAGAATATAAAAAAGGAGACCTACTTTAAGGTTCTAAACAACTTCATCTTAGTTTATGACCATATGATTTTGTTTCTTTTTAATTTAGGTTATTTGACGTGCAAATTTCACAGAGAATTTTTTTTTTTGTAATTCTAACTACTATCGTAGGAGAGATGATCCATATTCATTTCATACACAGAATAGAGAGGGACTACCGTAGGAGAGATGATCCATATTCATTTCATACACAGAATAGAGAGGGAGTACCAAAATTCATACTGTTATTAGGGTGATCAAGATTTTCTTCATTATCACACATTTTGAGTATTTCAGAGAGACACCAGACATTCAATTCATATAAAAAAAATTCTAAAGAAAATATTATCAGAATATATTTTATATAAGTAAAAAAAACCCACCCACTATATAAGGGAATAAAATATGCAGGCTTGCATGTCCACAACCATATGGTAAATGCATGTACACAAGTGTTTACCTTAGAGATGCCACAGACACAATATCATCACCCTTCTCAAGCACGACCGTGTAAAATCCCTTATAATCTAATCTTGCAAAATTTGACCTGATACATACATAAGTGGAAAAGATAAAGTGTACCACAATGACCTTAAATTGTACTAATTCCTCAACAAAGCATACTTGGAAATAGTAAAAAATCATCAATGCTAAATTAGAACCACAGTGATAAAATAATACAATAAAGAAGTAAACTAGCCATTGTACCATCCTACTCTGACACAAAATAATAAAAAAAGAATATAAAAAGCAAACGAAAATATCATAAACAGATTGCGTGTGTAAGGACGGCATGTAGTACTGTGCCAATGCCAGTTTGGTAATGGTAGTTGATGTTTTGGCACGGTTTCACTTTGGTAAATTAATCAAAATCCTGCACAAGATACCCTCTTCTTTTGTATGTATTTCAGAGTTCAAAGTACAGTCTCCAGGTTTTTTCAAGATACTTGAAGGCCAAATAGAAACTCTAACCTGAAAGGACAAAATAGCTATTCTATATATTATACAATGTGACACAAAAGAAACTTCAAAATAAAATATAGCACACCTACCCACGATTGTACAAGACATGCGGTATCATGTCGATACCAGTCCTAGGGTCAACCATAGGTACAAAGCACTCCTCCATCAGGGTTAAGGCAACTGCTAGTTTGGTGTTGCATTCTGCCATAAGAGCTATTCTTTGAGCTGAATGCACCTTCTGCTCCTCATGGTTACACCTCAAAAGAGTCCATGATAGCCCATCATCAAAGAAATTTGCAACCCCAACATGCGATCTCAACCATTGATATATCTACAGACACAATTAATACAAGTTAAACTGTAATAGTGCTGCCATGTAAGGAAGAAACAAAAACAATAATTATGTAGAGCTAACTTCTTGGTGCAGTAGAAAATTGCAATTTAACTATAACTTTTAGTTTTTTTCTGGGAAATTTGTAGGTTTAAATTTAAGAAAATGATGAAAATATCCATTACCTCTTGACAGCTCATCCCACAAAACCATGCATTCGGTCCCATCTCTCCATCACATGTTATACCTCCAATGCAAGTGTCATGATCTGACAGAAAAACAAAGCAAATGAAAGATCAGAAAATAGTGTTGATGACTATTATTAACAAACATTTGACCTCTCCTGAATAGATTGACCATGAAGGATATTAAAAAAATTTTGAATACATGTCATGGAAACTTACATGA
>JAMFTS010006292.1:0-24021 GCA_028095005.1 Rhynchospora pubera | reverse complement strand
TTTATATAGGGGTTGCCAGACACATTTTGAACTTTTGGAATAAGGCCTTATTCGGAATTGCTAATTCTAGGAGTTGCCAAACACATTTTAGAACAAACAGAATAACTTATTCGGATCTTTGTTCTTGTTCCAATAAAATATTAGAACTAGAATGAAATAAGCTAACCATCCAACAACAAATCATTATTTTTATATATATTTTTTTTATTTTTAACTAACCATCCAAACAACATCTCTTAATTTAAAAATAAGTAATTATTTAACATTCCTAATTCACCACTCTTGTTCTAAAATAAGTTATTCTATTCTTATTCACCACACTTCCAAACACACCCAATGTGTTAGGAGTTGTATCATAATTGTACCATAGTTGAAACTGATATTGTTTTCTGAGTTTTCTTGTTCAATCTTTCTAAACTTTTTTTTAATAATGAAAAATTGCTGGCGCTACCCTCAAAAAAATTTTACCCTTGAAAAACTGCTGGCGCTAAATAAATAAATAAAAAAAGAAATGACTAACTATCTTGTTATTCCCCTAATATATTATACTAGAAGAGCGCCAAATCGATACTATTCCGAAGACAGGAAAAAAAAGAAGAAGAAAGTTTGGACTGAATTCAAACAATAATAATAGCACTATATATTGGTACTTGGTAGGTTACTATTATTTTCATACATTCATACACATTCTTAATGATTTGTGATCGAGTATTTTTTAAAAATAAAGAGACAGCGGCTATCTTGTGGAGTGATCTAATAATTCTTGTGATTTTAAATGTCAATTTTATCTTAGGCTCCGTTTGGATAAGTGTGGGAAGAAGGAAAGAAGGGAAGAAGTATTGGAAAGTGTGTAACTTTGTGAAGAGTTTGGATTGTTTATAATTTTTTTTTCTTCTTCTTCCTTCTTCTTCTTCTTTCTTCCAACGATCCAAACGCACCCTTAGATTTAGATAACAATTTCGAATTAGCAACTACTTCAACATTATAATTTGGTCTTTTGTCTTAAAAAAATGTACATGATTCGAAATATTTAGGCTGCGGTGAATTTATCCTATTGAGAAACAGCCGTTAACTTGCAATAATATCAAAAGATATAACTTCATGTACGGAATTTCAATTTACTTGAACTTTATGCTATATGATTAACTTGAGACAGAATAATAAGCTAATATAATTGGTTTAAAGTTCTCCATTCTTGAATAACGTAAGACATCCCTTTAAGTACTCTCAAACAAATTAATCATAGGAAAATTAATTTGCATATCTTATAACTAATATAGTCTGTTGATCGAAACAGTGTCATTATCCTGACAAGCAAATTAAACATTTAATTAAAAAAAATGGATAACTCCAGTCGAAATTTAAGAAGAGTGCTGATGCCATTTACCTTGATTCTCTCTCTCGTTTGAGTACATTCCCGTATGCTCTTATCAAAAAAAAAATATATATATCCGTATGCTCGTTCGCTTTCTCTGTTAGTTCCTCCTCTAGTTCTAATTAAAATCTTGCATCGTAATCCACGTAATTAACAAGTTGATTAATAATGCCGTAATCTAATCCTAAAATCTTGGGATAATGATAATATAACCTAGTACAGGCTAATTATTATTTGTACCTATTGTCGTTTGTACATGGAAGGAGCTATGAAGCATCGTCGCTCTTATCAGTTATCACCATTTTAATGGGTTATATATAGAGAGGATAACCTTTTCATTATTAATATATAAAAAAAACAAAAGGATAACACGTGGCGATGTTATATTCAAATACCTCACTGCTAATTACATTCTGACATGTTTTCCAATATATTCACCAGGGGTACGTTTGGATAGGTGTGGGAAGAAAGAAAGAAGGGAAGAAGTGGCCGAAATTAATTAATATAAAAATTTAGACACAAAAAATTTTAATATACAGAATTATTTATTTTTTTTTAATAAGAAGAAAGTTCCAACGCGTTTCAGAAGCGAGTATTCGAATTCCCCTCCGTACGCGTTTATAAAACGCGCTCCAAGGCTTTCAACGCGTTTTATAAACGCGTACGAAGGGCGATAAATTAAGCCCTGCAGTTACGCCTTTTGAGGGAGTCAGGCCTTCGTACGCGTTTATGAAATGCGTTCCAAGCTCTTGAGCGCGTTTCATAAACGCGTACGAAGGTCATCTCCTTCAAATTCGGAGAAATAGCCGTTTCTTTCTATTTTCGTTCGCATTTTCGCCAGAGACAGAGAAAGAGAGAAAGAGAGAAAAGAGAAAAAGAGAAAGAGAGAAGGAGAGAAGAGGAGAAGGAGCGAAGAGGAGAAAGAAAGAGAAAGAGAGAAGCCAGCGGCAGCGGCAGCGAGGGAAAGAGAAGAGGAGAAGGCAGCGCAGCGACAGCGAGAGAAAGAGAAGAGGAGAAGGCAGCGGCAGCGGCAGCGGCGAACTTGCGACAGCGAGGTTTTTTTCAAAATTATTTTGTATTTTGTATTTGAAATAGTGATAATTGTTGATAATTAAGAATTTAGGGGTTTAGGGTTTAGGGTTTAGTGATAATTGATGAAATTGTTGATAATTGATGCAATGATGATAATTGTGAAATTGTGAAATTGTGGAAATTGTGAAAATTGTGGAAATTGTGCATGCCACCAATTGTGGAATTATGGAATTGTCCATATGTATGATTGATGATAATTAGTTAAATTTTATGTTGGATTTATTTTCTAGAAATGATGTATATTAAATTACTTATAAATATCGATGTAAATTTTAGTTTGTAATTATTGTGAAAATTATGTATAAATGAAATTAGTTAGTAAATTGTTGAAATAAAAAGAAATTTATATAGAAAAATTATGGTGCAAATTAACATAGTTTCAAATAACTGGAATTGTATATTGAAAATTATGTATAAATTTATTGGCGTAAATTATGGTGCATGAAAAATTTTAACATATTATGATAAAATTATTTCATTATTGAATTATTGTGAAAATGTCAATTACATAGAAAAATAATTTTTGTTTTGTTCGTTTTGATTATTGAAAAAATATTAAATTCATTGTTGTTTTAAATTGTTGTTCTTATATTATTTGAATCAGATGAGTTCAGCAGAAGATGAGGCTTGGTCCTTCTGGTGCTTCACCACCTCCCACCGAAGCACCCCCCACCGAAGCAGCCTCCACCCAGCCTCGGCCAAAAAGACGTAGGCGTCGCGCAGCCCGTCCGAGCGCGCAAAATGTCATTCCACCTGTGCAACCGGCCAACGCAGAAAACCAACAGGTTTTGTTTGTTACGGATAACGAGCATCTCGTTGGTTTGTCTTTTGAGGAGATAATAGATTGTTTTATGTTAATTTATATTTTTTTGATTTAATTATTTAGATTTCTTAATAGACTTATAAATTGTATTAAATGTTTATTATAATTTGTAGTAAAAAATTAATCGAAAATGGTTATTACAAATTGTATTATAAATTGTATTTTTTGTAAATGCTTATAATATTTTTATGTTCAATGTAATAAATTGTATTATTTTAAATGCTTGTAAATGCTTAAAAATTGTATTAAAAATTGCAGCGTGAAAAACATTTGGAGTTGAGATCGCATAAGCGAACAATTCAGTGGACGATCGGATTGAGGGAAGGCTGATCAAACTGGGGCTCAGTCACATTACGAAGGTGAAGCATGTCAACATCGACATGCCATTACTGAAGGCAATGGTCGAGTTTTGGCGTCCGAGACCCATACTTTCCATTTTCCCGTTGGAGAGATGATCGTTACTCTTCAGGTAATTTATTTAAACTTGATATTAATTTTTTTTAATATAATTTTCCTATTAATTTTCACAATTAATTCTGACATATAATTTTCGTATTAATTTTCACAATTAATTCTAACATTAATTTAAACTTTATAATTTTCGTAATATTAACATGACACAAATTGCAATATTACATGTGAAAATTAATTCTAACATATAATTTTCGTAATATTAACATTTTCACAATTAATTCTAACATATAATTTTCTTATTAATTTTCACAATTAATTCTAACATTAATTTAAACTTTATATTTAAAATTCAAATTTGAATATTAATTTTCGTAATATTAACATGACACAAATTGCAATATTTAAATGACATGAATTTAACGTATTTTGTAATTGTTACCAGGATGTTGCCTTCTTATATGGTTTGCGCTCGACGGGCATTCCAGTTAGATCGAATACGAGAGGGGCCCTGGGAGGAAAAGATTCGTGCAAATCTTTATCCTCATGAAGATTTGGGAGAGTGGCACCGAGAAAGGAGTAGCAGGGAGTAAGTGAAAAAAATAAGAATGCAATATTGATTTTGCATATTCAATATATGCATTGCTTACTTCTATTGATTATTTTAAATTTGTACAATGCAAGGGCAATGTTGTTGTGGGCAACAACATCAAGTTGAAATGGTTGCGGCAAAATTGCGGGATGGCGCCACAAGCAGATGCTCCTGGTGAGGAGTTAGACCGATACACGCGTGCAGTGGCTCTAGAGCTATTTGGGACGTTGATGTTTCCCGATATTTCTCAGAATTCCGTCCCAGCATACTTTTTAGAGCTCGTATCGGTATAATTTTCTTAACTTAAATAATATTTTTATTTGTTTACGAAAATAGTAGAATTCAATGTTACAAATTCAATATTTTCATAATATTTTTTATTTTTAAAATTTCGTTAACAGTCTAATTTTTAAGCAAAGATACTTTTGTTAAAACATATTAATACATCAGTTAGTATCGAAGATAAAGAAATTACCAATGACAAAAAAGAAAAAAAATGTAGAAATGTTGAAATTATTATTCAATGTTGCAATTTCAATGTTGAAATTATTTTTTTTTTCAATGCGTTGTTTAATTTAAATGCAGGGCAATTTGAATGAAGTTCCGGACTTCAATTGGGGAGGTGCCACGCTTGCTTGTCTATATCGTGCTCTGGACCGTGCCTCCATGCGTTTCAAGGTTGTGACGGGACCTTGGATGCTACTATTGTTTTGGGCATGGTCATACCTCCCTGTTTGTCGCCCAGAGGTTGCTCCTATCGGTGGATTAGGACAGTCTAACCTAGATTCATGTGTGCCGTTTGGCAGGTAATAATTTATAATAATTTTTCAATAATTTTATGCAAATTAGAACACATCAATCCTAACCTTCAAAATTTTCAGGAAATGAGGCGAAGCTCGGTCTTTCTCACGGAGCCAGCACCGCGGGGCAGTGGAGAACGCACGGGACTACCTAGCCGTGTTGAACGTTGAAGACGTCAACTGGTTTTCCGTACGTACTCGACAGGGCTGTCATGCCACGGGTAGCACAGGAGGGTTCCATAGCGGAGCATGTTCGGTTGCCGCTGATTTTTTACCACATTGTTGCCTACTACTACCCCGACCGTTGTAGGCATCAGTTTGGACTGTACCAGTTACTCCTCCTCCACTACATGTGGTACGTTTGGTATATTTTTCCGATTTATCATACGATCAACTTCAATTTAATTAGAGTAAAGAACTAACGTGTTTATTTTAACAGAGTTGGGACGTGACACAGAACCTGCTGGGCTTCCAGCACGGTACCTATCGAGATCGCCCAGATTTTGCTACCATTTTTGCGAGTGCACATGCTGAGTGGACTGACGAGGCATTACAGGCACGCCAGCTGGAGACTCGATCCTGGAGTGCTACAGATACGATGCGGTACTTCCGATGGTTTTGGCGATACGGTGCCTCGGAGAGACCCACGCCACGAGAGGATGCCGAGGCACGTCTCCAGCGCACTCAGCAGCTGCCTCTTGCTCAGAGGCAGTACACAAACATGGGTCCAGACTTCGCAATACGGTACATCTTAATTTTTTAAATATGGAATGTATGATTGGTAAATGGAATTGTGCAATATGTCATTATTCTCGTAAATTACAGGACAACTCTGCGCTGAAGAATGCACTTCATGCATTGGGACTGGCTGTGAAGAAGGGGTGCAGAAGGGTGGGAAAGGCAATTCTCGCCAACTGTCGTTCGCAGTTGCATGATGCTTCCATCCCTTTGAGGTAATTTTAAATAATTTAATTTTTGATTGCGTTTTTGCATTTTAAATTCAATAATTTATAAAATTACAGGTTGGAGGATTTGTTGGAGCAGCGAGGACTTCCAACAAATATTGAGGACATACCAGATTCTGGGGACGAGGTCTTCTTCTGCACGTCCGACTGTACCCACAGACCTTCAGGCGGAGGATCTGATGCATGCGGTTAGTATTCGTTTATATGCAAGTTTCAATTTTAGATACTAATTTATTTATATTGACATTGTTTTTTTTTATATTATAGGATGGTCGACTGAATGCCGGGCGATTAGATGATATTTTAGGACCACGCACGTTCTTTCCTACTCAGTTTCCATCCTCAGGTCCTACTCCATCCATGCATAGTGCATCAGCATCGACCTCGCAGTTTGCTGGCATTTCTCAGGATCCCATTGGCATTTTCCAGCCTCATGATCCTCCACCGTACTCATTTGCACCATTTGGTATGCCTTCCTCTTTTCCTCCATTTACTGTTCCTCCATTTACTGTACCGTCAGTGCCTACGCCTTCTTCTATTCCATCATTTGGCACTCCGTTGGGTAGTATGGGAGGGACAGACTCGTTCAGCACATTGCTACGGACGGCCGGAGATGAGGAGGGTGATTATGTCCCTATAGCGACTCCTCAGGAGGCTGGGCAGCCTGTTGAGTTTGGGCCCATACAGCAGGAGGCTCAGCAGGACCAGCAGGAGGACCTCCAGGAGGAGGACGATGGGGATACAGAGTCCACTGACTCAGGAGACGTTATTGCCCCGGCTAGAAGAGATAGGCGTGCGGTGAGGGTGATTGACAGATTTTCACCTTCGGGACCTAGGAGGAGGCGGCGGCGTTAGTTATGATGATGGACTGATTTTATTGCTGATGATGACAGTTCTTTTTTTTATGGACTTGTGTATTACTGATGATGGACGGATCGTTTATTTTTCGTTTATGGACTTGTGATTGACTTGTGTATTACTGATGTTGATTGACTATTTTTCGTTTATGACTTGTGTATTTATTGGATTGCTTATTATGACTTGTGATGATTGACTTGTGTATTATTATGACTTGAAATTTCGGAGTGCAAAGCACTACTTGAAACATAAACGTTTATGTATTGAAACGCCAATAAATGAAATACTCCAAACAACAACTTTTATCCATTAAACGTCAACACATTAAAACCACAACTTTTAGTGCAAAGCACTACAAAAAATAGAGGAAAAAAAAACAACCATAAAAATAAAACATTGCATTAACAATTCCAACTAAATTACATTAACAACCATAATAATAAAACACATAAATATTACAATGATATAAATATTTAAAGATTTTGACTATCTACATGTTGTAGAATTTCATCCCACCATGGTTGCTCATCTTCATCATTCGGTTGTTGTTGATTACTCGCACCAGTGTTGTCAGCGAACTGAGCGACTTCGTTCCAAAAAGCAGCATCATTTTCTTGTTGATTACTCGGAACACTGTTGTCAATGAATTGAGCGGCTTCGTTCCAAAAAGCCGCTTCGGTTTCTTCTTTTTCTATCTCTGCCATTCGGCTTGCCGCAATTTGTCGAAGTTCATCCCTCTTATTCATTTCTCTCAATTTTTGCTCTGATTTTTTGAGCCTTTTTTTCCTTGCCTCTTCTTCCCTAATTTTTTGTTTACGATCTATTTCTTCATTTCTTTCTTTAATAATCCTCTGCGTCTCTATGTCCCGAGCTCTTTGTTCATTCTCGTCGTGACGTTTGTGCTCATGGTAGTGGTCACGCAATATATTTTCTTTGTAATTGAAAACTTGAGCACACCTTGTACAGGTCACTGTGTGGTCTCCATTAAAGTTGTATATTTTCTCGTAAACGGTCCAGTGAGTTGGTTCTCACGAGAGGTAGGGTTTCGGTTGTTGTTGGGGGATGGGTTGAGGTTCTGTGTAATATTTTTTGTACCAGTCATATCGCCTTTCTCGGTTCAGATTCTTTTCGTGTTCCCGCCATCGCCGCTCCTGGTAATCCTTCTGTTCCCTTTCCGGCCCACCATTAATGTGCCATTGGTAGTGTATTTTTAACTCGAGCACGTCTCCCTCTTCAGTCGTGTCTTAATGGATGTTGTATTTCAAAGTGCGATAACAAGAGCGACAAATTGCCTCGTATTCTCCGTTTTCTGGTTGATTTCTATTGGCAGGGTAATGGTAGAAAGTTGGCCAATACTCAATGCGGGTTGCTCTTCGATAGTTTGGAACATCATTATTTGAGTTAGAGCTATTTCCTTTGTCCATTGTACTGAAGATTTTAACAAGAAGGAGGTAGTGGGTGTTTGTGCATTCTAATTCAACAATGGCTGCTTTTATAAATAATTTCAGTAGTTCAAAGATGACATTGTAAAATCAAATCTTGTCATGTCTTTTGCAGTTTTTATCAGAGCATGCTTGTACTTTTTTTTCTAAAAATTAAATAATACACCTTCGAACGCGTTTATAAAGTGCGCTCCAGGGCTCTCAACGCGTTTTATAAACGCGTACGAAGCTCTGACAAACGAGAGGAAAGTGGACAGCATCGCTCCTTTGTACGCGTTTATAAAACGCGTTGAAAGCCTTGGAGCGCGTTTTATAAACGCGTACAGAGGGGAATTCGAATACTCGCTTCTGAAACGCGTTGGAACTTTCTTCTTATTAAAAAAAAAATAAATAATTCTGTATATTAAAAATTTTTGTGTCTAAATTTTTATATTAATTAATTTCGGAAGAAGTGGGAGGAAATATTGGGAAGTGTGTAATTTTATAAAAGTTTGGATTGTTTATAATTTTTTTTCTTCTTCTTCCCCTTTTTTTCTTTCTGCCAACGATCCAAACGCACCCTAATTTACTTAAAAAAGTTCTAAGATATGTTCAATTTTTTCCTTGTCAGAAATAAGAAAAAATAGGTAAACAGAATTGGCATTTAATTTATGATCATAAAAAAGAGAAAAGGATCACACTGTTCAACTTTTAGGCTTTATACAGAGTTAATTTTTATCTTTTTTTTTTTTAAAGAAAGAGGGAGGTCTTTGCCATCCAACTTTTTTTGAAATTAAAGATGCATGCGGGGTTTGAACTCTTGACCTCATGGAGGCTAGCCTAGTGCTTTTACCACCGAGCTACTAGACCACATGCATTAATTTTTTTTTTATCTATTAATAAATGAAAAAAGAAACTGTACTGTTTCAACAAATATGTCGGCCGTTGTGCAATTATATGATCACTACACTATTTCAACAAATGTTTTTTTTTTTGTTTATATATATACGTGCAAGTTGAACTATTTAAATATTTACTTAACTCAATTTGTACCATTTCACTCTGTCCCCTCAATATTTTCAAGCATCGACATGAGTCTTGACCCTAATAACCCTAGCTAATTCCAAGAGTTAATTTTTAATTATGTCAGTCTAATTAAAGTCCACTGGCCGATTAGCGAGAAAAGTGGGAACCCTCACGAGCAGAGATAGAGCAACCGTGCAATTAGATTTGACACGGTTGTATTTGTACGTATTCTAAGCAACAGAAAGCACCCTTGTAATTGGATTTGAGACAGTTGTATATACGTACGTATTATAAAATTATAAAACAGTGTTGGTTTTGCTCCGCTACACAGGGAAAATAGGAGATGAACAAATTAAAATTAATTAGATTATTTTTTTCTTTCATACAAATCTATAATTAGAAATTAAATATAACAATAAAATAAACTAAATTACATGATTTAATGGATCCAAAGTAACTTCATTGCTAAAATATTTCAAATTGGAACTAAATTCTAAAAACACCCCCATTGACATTTTTTTTCTTTTTCTCTTTTTTGACTGTATAGGTTCTAGTGTTTAGTTCTTCTTTTTTCTCCTTGCCTTTTTCCTTTTTGTAATTATTTTTATTATTAATAAAATTTGTCGGTGTGGTACTTTGCTACCTGTCCCTCAAAAAAAAAAAAATTCATATCTAATAAATTTTTTTTCCCAAATAGAAGAAAAATCACATAGGTAAAAATCAATTTCATTTGAAGTCCGAAATAATTTGAACGACAGCATAAAAAACAGTATCTTTTTATTTATTGTAAAAGCAAGAAGATCTGATACTGATACGAGGGATTTTAATTGGATACTTTGACGTAACATGCAGCGTATTTTATGTCTATATATCACGCGTATAACGATGAATTTCTTTAGCGCCAATGGTTTATTAATATTGACCTGACCATGTATCCATATCAGTTCAGAATCTATTTGTCTATGCTTCATTCACCAGAAGTCCAGAGCGTTTGCCATCTGTACTGTATTAGAAAATTTGAGCGCACACAAAACTAGAATAACTCAAGTTTTACACAAGACTGGAGAAATATTGTACGTATGGTGTTAGGCTATGTATATATCTTTATGTTCTCATTTGGACTGGAGAAAAGCTCTCAAAAGAGAGTAATTAACTAAACAGGCAAAACACCCTTTGGCGTCTTGAATGAACAGTAGACAAACCAGCTTTTTATTTATTTAAACAAATCAGTACAGTAGACAAACTAGCGCTAAGAAATCTACTGTAACTTTCCACGTGGCCAGCTTCTCATTGGTCAATTGCTCTAATCCATGACTTCTTTCCGCTATATATTATTGTCGCCCACAGAACTAATTAATTAAGCTGCTTATTATTTGATTGAAAATGTTTGGATTGGATTCACATAAAAAATTTTTGTGTGATACTAGTGGATGGATATTCAGAACTGAGATTGAACAGTTGGATTTGATTCACAAAAGACATTATCACACTTTTTCAACAAGAATAATGGTAGACAATAAGAAACGGATGGTACATTGAAAAAACTTTTATTAATCGAGTCATCGTTTTCTGAGAAGTGTTACATACATAATACAATTGAGAAATTCTATCTTTGAAAATATGCATTGCAACATCTGTATCCAAGGTCTACAACCCCCCCCCCCCCCCCCCCCCCCCTTTTCACATGCAAAGGCAACTTTATTCTGCCCGAATGAATGGTTCTGCGAAATTTTACCGATAGTAACATTATATACGCAATATATACTCTCTAGACAGCTTGAAAGAAAAAGAATATAATTTCAACAAATTTCTCTAGTAATATTTCTTATCTTAAAATTAAAGCATTTCGGTTGCTTAGCAGATAACGTATAATGAATCAATAATATAACTGATAAAAAAATTAGAGGAGAAAAAAACGAGAGCAACGCCGCTGACTAATCATTTCCTTTTATTTATTTATTTTTTTTTTATGAAACGGTCAAGTATTTGTTCTCTCTTTTAAAGGAACGTGAATTGAAAGTATGGAAGAGTAAAGAGTTGAAGAAATGTAACCTGCAAGATCTTTTAAGAGATAAATGGGCCACAATGTCGATCATGTATTCATGTTCCATTATTTGTGGGCTTGACTACTCTTTCTGGCCCAATTTGGATACAATGTAAATGTAAAATATTTGTGCCCGTAAGGTGCCCAACTGCCCATGTCCCATGAGAAGATCAATGAATGTTTGTGCCCATAAGTCACACCAAGATTGGGACTCAACCGAGTGTATCCTATTCCTATCCCACACGGGATGGTGCACAGCGCATCATCTCCCACCGTTCGATCTAATATGAATGGTTATATTTTTTCGGATCTATCAATCTGATATTTTCTAGAGGTTGTCCAAATTAGATCGGACGGACCGTGAAAGATGGTGCACTGCACCATCCTACGTGGGACAGGATTTCGTTTGTAACTGAGTCCGTCTGACTATCGCATAAGAAAAAAAGATCATTTGATATTTTGCAGCTATATTAATATTTAAATTGTCGATATAAAATCAACATCTTCGCGTGATGGTCGTAAAATTCAGAATCCAACAAAATATAGTATTTAGGAAGGAAGAAAAAAAAACTAAAGCTTTCTTTCCTTCGAAAAGAATATTAAATCAGAATTTCCATATTAGGATTTGCATTACCCTGATTTACTCAAGAGTATTAGAGTACCAATCTGGCAATCTTAGAAATGAAATTGTTATTTTGAGACCCAAAAAGACCCATAAAGCCACTTTAAAGTCAGGTGCGGCCGTGCGGACTTGGAAAGATACTTTTTTACCACTTTATCTAGGGCTACGAAACAGTCGAAACAGCGACGAAACTAGAGTGTTTCGTCAACCGTTTCGTTTCGTTTGACGAAACAGATTTTTTATTTTGTTAATCGTTTCGTCCAGATGAAATTTTCGTGATTTACATATGGACGAAATTTTTTTATTGTTTAGTTAACCATTTTGTCCGGATGAAACGAAACGGAAAACGGTTAAAACGGATTCGTTTTGAGCCATAATCTTATCTCCAAGTATGGGCCATATGCCCATACGAAGACATTATCTTTTTTATCGATATGGTTTTATTGTGAATCTAATTTATGCTACAGGGCCCAAAATTTTATTCTGCGAACTGCGAGTCCTCGACAATTACCAAGAAATGAATATACTAGACATAGTAAATTTGTCATGAGAAATTTGAAATTTCACACATGTGGCGTGGGAAATTACATCTGACAAGAAACGACAGCAGTTATGTAAGGATCAATAAATAGGTTCATGCCTCACAAGAGGTGAAGTCGTTGTGCAATTAATTTGAGTTGTTATGACCTCTCAGTTTTAACCATGGACCCCCAACCTTTATTCAATTCAGGTCCTCATTTATTTTTGTATATATTTGAATATATATAATATATAATATTTTTTCTTTGTAGAATCACAGTTCACTTTCAAACTACAGAACCAAATCACATCATAATGCGACTGTTCCTATCTTTGTGCACAAATTTTGTTCACTTAAATTTGAAAAGGAAGCATCCAGTAATTAGAAAATTGAGAGGATCTAATCTGAATAAGCAGTGCAGAACACAAAGAGTGGTCGGTGGAGTCTGTTCTGCTCCCACTTCAGTCCACAATGGCCCCAATCAGATCCTGACCGTACATTGTAGATCCAACGGTCCAAATAAATTCAGATCGAAACCCTTTTTGAACCTCTGACAGGTCAGCAGGAAATTTATCTGATACAATTTGAACAATATTATCTCAAAAGAATGTTTCACAAACGCCCAAATAACTAAATACAACTGGAGGAGAGGAGTCTATTTCTTCCCACTTCCCTGGCCATAATAATAACCAGATCAACTCTATGCTTAGTCTGGTTTCCCTCTGGCTCTTTTTCTATAGTTGTGTGTGGCGAGTCATGTTTCCCAAGCTCTTGATCTTCACCTTTCAGGTTGAAAGTTTCTTGAATTGGCACCACCTCGTGCATGTCCATCTCCACAGCTTCAATATAACCAAATGCCAAATTCTAAGTTGATCACGTAACTTTATATTTCTCTCTTTGGTGTGGAGTTAGAAAATTTTCAACGGAGTCACTAAAATAACTAAAAATTATATAATTAATTGAATATCATATAATTTTTTTTAACTATGGAAGTTAACAATGAAATCACAGTTACAGTTTTATATAGATGGGCTGAGAAAATTTTCTTTTTATAACTATAAAAATATATGCAAAAAATAATTGGTATAAAAAAATATATAGGATACGTTATATCCCATACTCTCCATTTATATTCACCATATATCTGCAGTTTTGTTACCGAAATTATTTTATACAGGAATTCAGACGCAAAAAATTTTAATAGAAAGAATTATTTTTTTTTTAATAAGAAGAAAGTTCGAACGCGTTTTATAAAAGCGTACAGTCTCTCTCCTTCGTACGCGTTTATAAAACGCGCTCGAAGGCTTCGAACGCGTTTTATAAACGGGTAAGAGGAGAGAGCTTCAGTTACGCCTGAAAAGGCTGGTCAGACCTTCGTACGCGTTTATAAAACGCGTTCGGAGCCTTCGAGCGCGTTTTATAAACGTGTTATTAGTTTTTCATATTTTTCATTCAAACCGCAACATTTAACTTATTAAAAATAATATGTTGCAATAAGGTCCCTGCATGTTTCATATTTACAAAATTCTCAAAATTTTATTTCCAATTAAAGATGTATTAAATAGATGTATCAAAATTTTATTTCCAATTAAAGATGCATTTAATTGCACATATTTTTTTTTCGAACATGTGTATAATATCATTTTGTTTGAATAATTATTCACCGACGACCCTGTAATTTTACTATTTAATTTTACATACTTATCTTTTGAATTGTAGTCTCTTCTCTTTTTTTATTTTATGTTAACCATATATAATAAAAAATATATAATATGGAAATAATTAAAATATAAATTTTTTAAAAAATTTTGAACATTAAAACTTTAAACAGGCTTAACTTTTGATAGGAAGGTCCGTTTGGGGCGATCGAGCACAATCCGGAAAGCTCGCGACGAGATCTACACATGTTACTGGGGTGGGACCCCGTAACGACCATTTCCGGAGCCAAAAAATGCTCTCTAGACCTCCAAAATTCACTTTGAAAGTTTGCAAACCTAAAAACCACTCTAAACTACTAAAAATGTTTTTAAAATCATAAATTAATCATTAAAAAGAGAAATGCAGTAAATTAAGTGACTTTCTTGATAGTTATTCAAACAAAATGATATTAATGTCAAAATTAATATTCTAATGTCATTTTTAAATAAGATTAATATGAAATTAAATGTGATATTTTAAAAATTGTAAATTTAATCTTTGTTGTCCCTAAAATTAGGCCTAGAGGGGGGTGAATAGGCACAAAAACGAATTTCTAAACCGGTATGGTCAATATTTGGTTCAATTCAAACTTGGTCTAATACAAACAATCAAAGCACAAGCAATTCAAGTATAGCAAGATAATAAAGAGAGAAAGAGAGAGAGAAATTGAACACGCGATGTATTACGGAGTTCCGACCCGCTAGGAAGTGCTAGCCTTAGTCGTACGTCTCCGGGAGTTTCGCAACCTCGAAATGGGCGCGCTCCGTTCAATTCCACACGAACGGGACTACAAATTCGAACCAAATCACCTTGTTACAATCACTCTCAAGGTGGATTGGCCTAACTCAATTCAACAAGCTCAAACACTCAAGGGATTGAGGCTCTAACCAAATCACTCAACAAATCTAGCAATTAACACTAGTGGATTGGTTTAGCACACTCTAATCTCAATGATTTTGCTAAATAATGCTCAAACACAAGAGAGAGTAATGTCTAACTGGTTGGAGCTCAAAAGGGAGGAGTTTCAAAGGTTTCAAAAGTGTCTAAACAGTTCCAAGAGCCCCCATATATATAGAGGGCGCCAACAGCTCCAAAGACCAGTCAAAACAGACTCTGGCGTTATACAACGCTATATGCCGTTGTACAACGCCTAAAATAGCCGTTGAAAAATCAAACGGTCACAGACAATAACGTTATGAGTTGTCAGAGCGTTGTGTAACGCTGTATAGCGTTGCACAACGCTTCAGCAAAAATCCAAAGCAGAACCTCGACAGTTCCGTTGGAACTTGTCAGAGCGTTGTGTAACGCTAGGTAGCGTTGCACAACGAAGTCAAGAAGAGAAACAAGGCAGAACTGACAAACTCAAACAATATTGTCAGAACGTCATACTACGTTGACTGCCGTCACACAACGACGCCGTTGTACAACACTATACAGCGTTGCACTACGCGTCCAGAGCGATTGAGCGAAGTCTGAGCGAATTTTAGAGCGTTACACAACGCTACAATGCATGGAACATGGCAGCATGCATGCAGCATCGATGCAGATCGATGTCTGAGCAATGCAGAGATGCCTGTTTCATACTGCGTTGTACAACGCTGCGTAGCGTTACACAACGTAGGAGTGGAAATGTTGTGTAACGTTACTTAGCGTTGCTCAACGTTCTGACAAGGGGAAACAATGGATTTAACAGGTTTAAAAGCAAATGAACTAACGTTGCACAACGCTACTGAGCGTTGTGTAACGCTGTTCCAACCTTGTCAGAGATTTTTCAATTTAAGAGCGAATTAAACGCTGCGTTGTGTAACGGCAACTGGCGTTGTATGACGCTGGACAGAAAAACTGAGCATTTTACCAGCAAATTGATTGAGATTAGTTTAGAGTTTAATTAAACCTTAATTACTGACTCTAACTGGACCAAAGCAATCTCTTGAAGCTCCAAACTAAGTGCCACACTTGCTTTAATCCATTCTTCAATAAATTTAGCTATAAAACACTAAAAAGATATGTTAGTTTAAAGGTTTCGGTGTTGTTTTGCAATTCGGCAAATCGAGAGAAAATGTTTAACCAACAATCTTAATCTTAAAAATAAATTTAACTTAAATTTTCAAATTAATTTTTCTATTAATTTTGAAAAAAAATGTAATAACTCAATTTCGAAAAATTTACGCCTTCCTACCCGTTTATAAAACGCGCTCGAAGGCTCTGAACGCGTTTTATAAACGCGTACGAAAGTCTGACCAGCCTTTTCAGGCGTAACTGAAGCTCTCTCCTCTTACCCGTTTATAAAACGCACTCGAAGCCATCGAGCGCGTTTTATAAACGCGTACGAAGGAGAGAGACTGTACGCTTTTATAAAACGCGTTCGAACTTTCTTCTTATTAAAAAAATAAATAAATAATTCTTTCTATTAAAATTTTTTGCGTCTGAATTCCTGTATAAAATAATTTCGGGTTTTGTTATCCCTTGCCATCGCTTAATAGAAAGTGAATACATAAAATATACAAGGTGAATGTATACAGCGATCAAAGTGAATGTATACAAACAAATAAGTTCAATTAAAATAAATTGAATATACATATAAAAATCTGAACAAGATATAATAACACTTTTTTTGTTTGTAAGTGTTCACTTTGATCGTTTTATATGTTTATCTTATCTGTTTTATGTGTTCATTTTGTGTTTAGCGATGATAAAGAATGGTAAAACTATATATTTCACTTATCATTTCTGAATTCTAAATACTTAAGATCTAAAACACCATATATTTATAGAGTTTCAATCAACTGAGTTAACCCAGTGTTCTTTTGTAAATGTCGATGATGATATAATACATCACAGATCACCCCAATAGGAAAACAGAATAGAGAATGTCTTGTTTGTCGTACATATTATGAGGGGTCAGATCGCGTTAATTATTATTTAATATTTTAGTCCTCAATGGGTATTTTTGTCTGGTCCTTTGGTGTCATACAAAGTCGCTGGCCTAACATAATCTTCCTCATTTTCTCTTACTAGAAGCTTATTTCGTACAATTATTAAGTGACCTGTTGCTGGTATTTATTGTGTACAAGTAAATAGGGAATTAATAAGGTAGCACAATTGATTTTTGACTAACTTCTAAACCAAAGTCTTCACTTTTGTACCTTTTTGGGCAAATCTTCCTAGATTGATAACAAAAAAAAAAAAGTGGAAATAGTCAGATAAAATTGGATAAATTACTAAAAATGTTGCCAAATATTTTGTGTGGAATTGAGTAGAAACGAAGATAATGCTATAGCAGCAATACCTATTTTCCAAATATTAAAGCATAACAATATGAGGTGGAGGAGAATCAGTTCTTGGTCTAGTGGCAAAAAACAATGCACTTTGATTTTTTGAGTGAAAGGTCGCAGGTTCGAAATCCGGCAGGGGGGGTCTTTCATTCATAGACATTTAATTTAAAAATAAGTTCGATGGCTTAGACCTCCAATTTATCTTCAAAAAACAATATGAGTAGGAGAGGTCAGATCTCCAACTTATAAGATTGAATATTAACAAAAATATATATATTTAATCAAATTGAAATTGATAGTAAAACAAGGTCGATATTTGTTTCCTTTCTTTTTTATTCTATCCAACTATTTTTTATTTCCTTAATGATTGATGAGCTGTAAATCAAGTGATGAATATTGCGAGTAGAATAGTTTTCCTTAAAATATTTAAATTCGCTTTCAATAAGTATTATGTGATTATATATATCCAATGCAATATCTGATATATTTTTATGCATACGCTACGCGCGCCGGCAAAAATTTGGAAGAGGTAAGAAAAAAGAGATGTCAGAAATAATGTTTTTGCAACGTGTATTTTTTTCCTTTTCTCGAGCTCCACAAGTTTTCCTTCCCGTGTTTATTACCGTCGAAATAAATATAACTAGCAAAAATATCACGCTTTGCGTGATTAAGTTTATTTTTCATATTTTTTTAAAAAACTATAAAAATAAAATAAAAATATTTCACTAAATTTTCTTATATATAAAAAAGATTTGAAAAGCTTGTAAACAATTAAATAAAAGACTTAAATCCTGAATGAGTTGGTTAAACATGTAAAAAAAAATTTCGTAGAAGTTTTCAATGAATTTTGAATTAGTTCGTTAAATTAGATTTATCATTCTAAAATAGTATCCGAGCATCCATATAAAATTTCATGCAAAAATAAATGTAAGAAATTTCTAAAAAAAAATCAAAAGATAAAACATAATTTTGTGGATTTTCTAAAATATTTAAGTAGTATATATATTTCAAATGAGTAAAAGCAATAATTTTGATAACATTTAATTCACTATTTGATGAAAAATAAATTTAAGAACTTCAAACAACTAAATACGTAAAATATTATTTTTTAAAATAACATTAAAAATAACATTTTAAAAGTCCAAAATAAAAAAATTGAATGTGATTAGTTTTTTTTTATCCTGTGCACAAAATTTTATGTAGAAATATATCTTGAGACCACTAAATACTAATTATAAACTTGATATAAGTTTTAAATTATTTTTTAAAGTCTATAAAAAATTATATAAATAATTTATAATAATTTCTCTGAGAATTCATCAATACCGTAAAATATTTTTGACCAATTATAATTCTACAAATATGATATTGGTATGATATTATAGAAAAATATGTTAATAGTATATTTGTTAATGCATAAGAAAAATTTTAATGAATTAAAATAATAAAATGTAGATCATTTTGAGTAAATATATGCTATAAATGAGGGGCTATTATTCAAATGTAATCATAATTTTCAGGATATAAGGGACCACAATGATAATATATCAAAGTAAAATGAAAAAAAATAACGCACATGCATGGCAGCAGCGATGATGTGGGCTAAACCTCTCTCTTTTTTTCAATATGTATATTATGCGGGTCATAAAAAGTTATTTACTTGATATACGTACTATTTTTCATATTTACAATAGCAACAATAGATTTCTCATATTTAATATTAATTTTAAAAAATTTCCAAATATTTTTAAAATTTATGCAGCTCTATAGAATTTGCAAATTTTAAAAAGATGAAAATTGTTAAAAATATCGAAAAAATTCAATATCATTGGATCAACATAATTTTGCATGCATACATGTAAAATTTAATAAAAAAAATAATTTAGGAATATATATCAGCAATCCAACATTTAAAATACTATTATGAAAATTTACAAAAATGAAAAATTATATAAAATATTGCAAAAGTATAAAATCTAAATGCTTCATATCATTAGATTTTTGTATAAATTTTTTTTACGATGCACAGAAATTTTATACATCAAAATATTTTGGAAATGTTTGGAAACAATTAAAAGTAGAATTATATTTTATGAAATAATATAATTTAGTAATCATATTTAAAATTTTTAAAAAATATTTAGAACTCTATAATTATTAAATTTTATATTTTTGTGATGAAAGATATAAATTTTTTATAGCCAATTGAATTGATAATTAATCTCAAAAAATTTTAAACGTACTGTATATTTTATATTGCACAAAATTGTATGGTTATATTAAAAATAGCTCTATGGAATGAATAAATTTTTCATAATTTTAAAAACATTTATATAAAAATTTATGCATAAATAAAGTCATATATTCCTTTAAATAATAAAAAATATATTGAAATTTATGAAATTATGGGGATTGAATTTTATGAGATTGAAAAAATTATTTAAAATATTTATAAGTATATAATTATGAAATTTCATGTCACTAAATTCTTCATATATCTTTGAGTAAGCACATCAATTTTCATAGCCTAATGATTTTTCCAAATCCTCGAAACAATAAAAAAACAAAAATATAATACAATTGTTTTTATGAGATTAAGAAAATTATTTAAAATAATTTCCAATTCTATAGTTAAAAAAATTATATAACTAAATTCAACATAATTTTGTGAGCTTGCATATAAATTATTATCACCAAATGATTTTTTAAAGGTATCATAACAATTTAAAAATACAACTATATTTGATCTAAAATTTTAAAAATGGAGGTTCCAATTTTAGGGAAATAGAGATGATGGTATTTGAAAACATGATGATGACATCATCAATGTTACTGTAGAAAAAGCTCATAGAATTGGAGTATTTATAGATTAGTGAATTACTTTTTTATTCTTACCCTCGTATGAATATACGAAAAAAGTATTTTATGAATTTTACAAATAATACGTTAATTTTTATTATTTACATAAATTTTTTTTTTCTAAAGATGTCAGTAATTTGATATATTATATACGTTAAAAAGAATGACTATATTCGAATTACATCCGTATTGTTAAGATCTCATGGGACTATTCGAAATTTTCAATTGTAAATCTTCATTTTTTTTTTTACTACCCGTTGAACAAGGGGGGAAAAATAGTTTCCAAGAACCGAAAAAATTAATAATGACGTTACTGTTCATATTAATTTTGATAATAACAGAAAAAAAATTCGAAATTTTAATACTAACGTTGCTAGATCGTCATCCCAGTTGACGAAAGCCCAATACCTTTGGATCGTCATCCCAGTTGACGATTCAAGCTTGGATCGTCATCCCAATTGACGACCCAAGCTTGGATCGTCATCTCGGATGACGATCCAACGATCCAACAAAAAACAAACAAAAAACAAATATTAAAAAAAGGGTTGTGAAATTATTTTGTTTGGATAGTCATCCCAAATGACGATCCAAATAAAAAAAATTTCACAATCTTTTTTTAATGCAAATTTTGCATTTTAGCCCCCAAAGTTTTTATTATTACAAAATATATAATTTATAATTAAAAATTAAACATAATTAAAACATCTATTATAAAAATATAAGTATATAATTAAATTATTGCATGTTAAATACATAATATTGTATATGTTTGTAATATTTATTCATACATATATATATAATGTATCGTATATTTTATATATTAAATACATATTATTGTATATAATTAAAATATATGATACATATTATTATGTACATATATTTATATGTATATTTATTTATACATTAAAAAATTATATATTAATATCTACATTTAATGTATAACAATTTTTTTTATTGGACTACTATGTAAAAATAATAATTTTAGTGTCATCGGCGAATAAATTCAACAAAAAATATATTCAATTCTTTCGCCGATGACACTAAAATTATTATTTTTACAATATAGTCCAATAAAATTTTTTGTAGTATATTTTATATGTATTTTTAATGTATATAATTTTTTAAAAATTATACATTAAAAAATATATGGTGACGATGACCATATATTTCTATGTATAAGTATATTAAAAAAATACATGTATATAATATATATTACAAATTATACTTTAAAAAATATGTTTATATATACATTACATACATATAAATATATACATTTATACATTACATGTTTTTTTATTGTATTGTAAATATCTATAAATATCTACATATAAATATATACATTTATACATTTACATACATAAAAATATCTACATTTAAGGTATAAAATTTTTTTATTGGACTATATTGTAAAAATAATAATTTTAGGGTCATCGGCGAATATTTTCAACAAAAATATATTCAATTTTTCGCCAACGACCCTAAAATTATTATTTTTACAATATAGTGCAATAAAAAAATTTGTAATACATTAAATGTAGATATTAATATATAATTTTTTTTAATGTATAAATAAATATACATAGAAATATATGTACATAATAATATGTATCATATATTTTAATTATATACAATAATATGTATTTAATATATAAAATATACGATAAATTATATATATATGTATGAATAAATATTACAAACATATACAATATTATGTATTTAAATACAATAATTTAATTATATACTTATATTTTTATAATAGATGTTTTAATTATGTTTAATTTTTAATTATAATTATATATTTTGTAAAATAAAAACTTTGGGGGCTAAAATGCAAAATTTGCATTAAAAAAATTGTGAAATTTTTTTGTTTGGATCGTCATTTGGGATGACGATCCAAACAAAATAATTTCACAACCTTTTTTTAATATTTGTTTTTGTTTGTTTTTTGTTGGATCGTTGGATCGTCATTTCAGATGACGATCCAAGCTTGGGTCGTCAACTGGGATGACGATCCAAGCTTGGATCGTCAACTGGGATGACGATCCAAAGGTATTGGGCTTTCGTCAACTGGGATGACGATCCAGCAACGTTAGTATTAAAATTTCGATTTTTTCTGTTATTATCAAAATTAATATGAACAATAACGTCATTATTAATTTTTTCGGTTCCAAGAAAATACCACGGTGAGTTGGTGATGTAATTTTTTAAAATACCGTGGTTCACTGTCTGCACATCCTCTCTTTTTTCAAAACTCAAATCCACTCATAAAGATGCATTATTCAAAGAGGATGAGATAGCACGATGTCATCTAGTCATTTCACAATGGAACCAATTACCTTTATGCACGCATGCCTGAAAGCTGAAACTACTAATTAAATGAAATTTGAAGCTTTGAACGTACTTGAATTAATAATACAGGATGACTCAGAAACTAAATTTTGAAGATATAAATAGAAAAAAATATTTACCTTTTTGCCTGAAACTTTTTGAAATTGAAGGAGCTATACATGTAAATAGCCACATTTTTGAAGCATGGAGGCCACCCGCCATGCCTCATCCAACCTTAAATCCGTCCCTACTAAAGAATACTGCAAGCCTACCGCTTTCTGCTTTAAGGGACTGTTTGGATCGCTTAGGAAGTTGGGGAATTTGAGGAAGTTGTAATTTCTAGAAATAAATTTATTGGAAAGTGTGTAATTTTGTGAAGAGTTTGGATTGTTTATAATAAATTTATGGTAGGAAGATGAAATTCCCCAAAATCCCATGAGGATCCAAACGGCCCCTAAAAGTTTAAATGCACCTTCAAAGTTGGATAATTATGTTCAGGTTCAGCTTTTGAGTTTAAAGAATCTCAGAAAAAAAAAATGAGCCTAACTAAAAGAAGTAAAAAAAGAAAAAAAATTCTTTATAAAAAAAGGAGAGATCTTATGGTAATAATATTATTAACTGGTGTAATTTAATGGCGTCTATCATTAATTTCAATTATGTGTTTATGAAAATTGTAAAATTTTATCTTTATTTTAGATTTGTTAACATAGAAGGTTAAACCACTGAAATGTAAACCGTTATTTTTTTTGCAGCTAATAAGGTATTATTATTGATCCGCGACGGAAAATAACTTTTTTATTTTTTGGATGTAAAATTTAGATACAGTTATGAGTTTACCTTTGTGTCACGGCCCGCAATGGGGTGGGGCAGTTTCCCGCCGCGAACACACAACTTCTGTGTACTCGCAAGGCATTTTTTTTTCTAAAATCTTTAAGGTTTAGGTTTCAGCTTACCATGAATTACCATGTTGTCTCCTATGACTCATTGAGTCCTCATGGCAAGACAATTTGGCTTAACTTCGCTTGACTTGATCGAGCCCGTCTCTGCAACCTGGAACCCACATCCATTGTGGAAAACATACAAAAAGTACGGAATGAGAATTTAATTCTCAGTGCGAGTTTTAGTTCCAGTACGCGGATTTAAGCTAAAATCCAAGTTCTAGAAATAATACCCGTAAATAAATCATTTATTTGTTAAACAAGACAAACAAAAATATTATCTGCATTTAATATAAAACAATGCATGCATGTGTCAACCAATATCAAATCTTCTTTTAAAACATGTTAACCAGTCTGAAATCACAATTGGACAA